>JAJAGP010000162.1:0-300000 GCA_025084515.1 Ancistrus triradiatus
AGTATAATATTTTTGTCTCATTTGTTTAACTGGGTTCTCTTTATTTACTTTTAGGACTTGTTTGAAAATCTGATGATGTTTTAGGTCATATTTATACAGAAATATAGAAAATTCTAAAGGGTTCACAAACTTTCAAGCACAACTGTATAATAATATATTAATATATAATAATATACTATATTAATAATATACTAATATACTATTATACTAATAATAATAGTTATTATATATATATATTTATATATATAAAACAATTATTATTAGTCGTAGCAGTAGTATTGTTCTTAGTAGTAGTAATAGAAATAGTAATAGTGTAAGTAGTAGTCGTAGCTTGTTTGGCGCCATCTAGTGGCGAGATAATAACACCTCGCATCTAATAATGCGCACGCGCAGTGTCGTGCCGGTGAGGTAAATATGGCGACCTCCACAGTTCGCTGTTCGCTAAGCTTTACGTCTAAATGTTTCTCCCCGCTTAGTCCGGGTTACCTATCTTTTAAGTTGCGTAGATATGATAACGTCTCGCGCTTAAGGATATCCTGCTGTCGGTATTATGTTTCTGTCCTGGACTCCTGGAGGAGAGACTCGAGCAGTGTCACATTGAGGCAGAGTGCTGGTGAGAAGCTGTGAGAGGGCTGTGTCCTAAGTCGCTACACACTCACTATACTAATGGACTGTAATACTGTAGAGAGCAATGGCTTTCAGTTTCTTACATAGTGCACCTTGTATTGTGTGTGTAAGCTATTTGGGATTCGGCATCTGATATAAAACAACTAACGAGTGTTTTTTGTGCGTGTCAGTCACGAAACAGGTTTATGATCTGAATAGAACAAAATATTATTAATATTCTTTCGAAATAGTGTTTTAAAAATGGTTGAATTTGGGCCTCAAATGAAAGGATGATGCAAGAACGTTAAGTGATTGCAAGTTTAAGAATGCAGGACCTGGCTTCATACTTTTTGATGGTTTCAGTTTACTTTCGTCTAGGTTACAATGACAAACAAGTTAGATTTAAGTGCCTTTATGGTTGTATCTAATTCTAATTTGTCCTAAAAGATACCACAAGTAAGGTTTATTTATTTATTTATTTACGAATGCTATTTATTTAATAAGGCGTTATTTAATTAAACGTGTTTTCATAGGTTAAAACCTATTGAGCTCATATTATTTCGAATTAAATTGATTACATGTGTGTGTGTTGTTGTTTTTTTTTTATAATTATAATCAAGTACACACTGTTATTGTAAACGTTTATTATTGTGTCATTGTTAGGGGTGTAACGATGCATTGTGAATCGTTTTGTGAACACCAGAGGGCGCAATCGTACTTCATGCTCACAGATGCACATCACGTTCTCAGCGAGGTACCTTGTAATTATTTTAGTTTGCAGGGGACTAAAGATTAAATAATTTATACAAGAAAAGTACACATTACTTTGAATTGATATCATTCAGAAGTACTAGATATGGTGAAGCTACCATAGAGCATTTTGTTTACAATTGTAAACTTCTGCTTTTCATTTTTAGAAGCTTGTAATTGCAGTGGACACCCTTTTTTTTTATTTAAAAACTTATACAAGAAAATTTGCTTTGTTTACACTTCAGAAAAAAAACCGAATGTCTTTTATCGAATGTAAAGTCGATAATCGTGAGAAAATCGTGAATCGAATTGAATCGTGAGCAGAGTGTTTCATTACACCCCTAGTTATTGTGTAGCAAAAATTATAAGCCATACAGAGGTCAATCAGAGCAGCTCTCCTTTGTTATCCATGCTCCAACTCAGTAGTATCTCGATCCCATGCAACATTAAAGGAAATGTCATTAAAAGCAAAGGTAAAAAATAATAAAACATTAAAAAATACATTTTAACAATACATGTTTAGGTAGGAGAAGATTTATTTAGATAAAGAGGCAGAAACCCTGGACAGGAGGAGAATGTGCCAAACACCACACAGGCTGTAAGTGCAGACCAGGATTGAACCCTGGTCCCTGGAACTGTGTGGCACCAAAAATAAGGAGCAGTTGTATAAAATCATTTTAAATGAGGAAGTATTTGTATTTACTTTCTCCTTTATGTGTGTGTGTGTCTTACAGCGTGTAAGAATGGAGTGTATGTGGTCAGTTCTCGCTGGTTCCACTCCAGTGATGTGCGTGGAGACCAGCAGGATTATTACAGCGTGTTGGGCGTTCCTCGTACAGCCACACAGAAGGAAATAAAGAAAGCTTATTATCAGGTCAGAAGCTAATCTTTCATAGCACAAAGGCAGACACGCATGCAACAGAGCATCAAGTTCTTCCTGATGAGAATCAGATTGCTGCAAGGAGCTGTGATGTGGAAAACGTCTTATACAACCTAACTGTTAGAGGTGTCTGAGATATCCAGTATCAGATGATATCGTAAATAATTGATGATTCATGAGGTCATGCTTCATCACTTCTGTTGAAAGAGCAGCTTCAGAGTTGCTGGTTTTAATTTGGTGTTGATAGAGCAGCTAGAAACTCAGATACTCTAAGAGGTGCTTGAAAGTTTGCAAGCCCTTTAGAATTTGTCTATTTTTAAGTGGATATCCCAGGCTGGGTTTGCATGCTGGAACTCTGATGGACTGGTTCCTTGTCCGGGATGTACGTCTACCTGCACCCAGTGAATTCTTGGTTAGGCTCCAGATCATCATAAGCATGGAAAAAAAACAGGATGCATTGCAAAAGCAAACGTACAATATTTATCAATGTAGATTCAGAGATATATGTGAGATATATATGGATTAAATGTACATTTCTTCTTTACAGATGTAATGTTTGTGGCGTTTTTTTTTTTCAGATGGCTAAGAAATATCATCCTGATACAAACCAGGACGACCCGCAGGCTAAAGAGAAATTCGCCAAGCTGGCAGAAGCTTACGAGGTCCAGTTCAATCATTTGAATGATCCTGTACAGCTACTAAATAAATGTAGCTGTACGTTTGTGATGTACAGTGTGTGTGTGCAGGTTCTGAGCGATGAAGTAAAGAGGAAACAGTACGATACGTACGGTTCTGCAGGACCAGGTGCGAGTGCCGGTGCGGCAGGGCAGCAGTATTGGAGGAGTGGAGGTACTGTGGATCCAGAGGAGCTGTTCAGGAAGATTTTCGGTGAATTTGCAGGAGCCCAGGGGTTTGGAGACTTCAGCTCCATATTCGAACAACCGCTCGAGGTGAGAAACACAAACAACCTCAAGAATGACATCACCGAAAAAGAGCAGGACAGATCATCTAATCAGGTTTAGTAGACCAGCCTGTGTTAGTAGATGATCTGGTTCAAGTTCTCGTTCTTTGCTGTTGATGGGGTTAACATTCTTTCACATGGTTCCAAACTCTAAGCGTTTTGGAACTAAGAGTAACAGCCGTCAGAACCAGAAGAATGTCTTCATTATTCCTCCTCTAACAAACCCAGATTCATCCATCAGCTGATGAAGGTGACTCATCAGTCAAGAAAAATATTGTACTGCTTCAGCGCCCAGTGTTGTTGCTTTACATTATGATGGCACTTGGCAAATGAGTTTGGAAACCCATGAAGCTCTTGATGAACATTTCCGGTTATTGTTCTCATTCTGAAGCCTGTCTCAATGCTGCTTCTTTTTGCTTTTACAAAAGGTCATTTAGCAGACACGCTTATTCAGAGGGACTGATACAATATTACTATGCAAGCCATTGTGGGTTAAGGGTCTTGCTCAAGGGCCCTACAGTGGGAGCTTGGCGTCAGTGAGATTTGATCTCTGGTCCACGGCCCAATACCTTAACCACTGGGACAGCTCCACATAAAAAAAAAAAAAAATCAGTTGAAAACATTTTATAATTGCTTCTTATTACATTTACAATGATGTCACTTAGCAGATGCTCTTTTCCAGAGTGACTTTTAAGTGAGCAAGCAATTGTGGTTTAAGGGTTTGGCGCAATTAGCCAACAGTGGCAACTAGGCAGAGGTTAGACTTGGACCTTCTAGTACGGTGTTTCCCAACATTTTTGAGCAAAGGCACATATTTCACATTAGAAAAATCACAAGGCACACCACCAAAGAAAAATGTCACAAAAAGTATATTTAATGAAATACAATGAAAATTTAGTCTCAGTTTACTCAATTTACTTACTCAGTGTTTAGCTGAACACAAAGCTGATATCTTACTGCCCTCTAGTGGAAGAGAACCTAATTGTTCTGCCTATCAGTACATGCCGCTCACTTAGAGTACCAGGTGAAATTGGATAATCTTCCACGGCACACCTGATGATTTCTCACGGCACAGTGGTTGGGAAACACTGTTCTAGTAACTACCAACTTGTGGGTTACCACGGTCATCTTCAGGTTCTTGTACTTGTTCAGGTTCTTGTTTGGGTTCTTGTTTTACTTCTGGTTCTTATGTTTCTGGTTCTTATTCTACTTCCGGTTCTTGTATTTGTTATGATTCTACGTCTGGTTCATTTCCTGGGTCTGATGTTGTTTATCCTTGAGTTTTCATTTTCACTTTAACGTAACTTGGAGCTTACTGAGTGACTCTGTTTCCTGTAACAAATGTTAAAAGCCTCTGAGCGTCAGTGATGACTTTTAGATGGAGGTTGATTCTGTCCCATTTTACACACCTGTTAGACATGCCTCTGTTCAGAACAGACCATACAAAGTTCTAACAACCTCCTGTGTGTGTGTGCGCGTGTGTGCGTGTGTGCGTGTGCGCGCGCAGTACGTGATGGAGCTGACCTTCACTCAGGCTGCTAAGGGAGTGAATAAGGAGATGACAGTGAACATTGAGGATGACTGTCCACGCTGTGATGGCAAAGGTCATGAACCGGGTACCAAGGTCACACACTGCCACTACTGCAACGGCACAGGCATGGTGAGGTCCATTTCCATGGAAATTCTTCATTATTTATTGCTTATCGTTATTGTTTAAGAATGTTCAGCACGAGTTTATGTATATATATATATGTGTGTGTGTGTGTGTGTGTGTGTGTGTGTGTATGTGTATATATATAAACTTGTGCTGAACATGTATACTTAGAAAAATGAGAGAGGTCTGTAATTTTCATCATAGCTACACTTCAACTATGAGAGACAAAATGAGGGGAAAAAAATCCAGGAAATCATAGTAGGATTTTTAACCCACAAAAAAAAATTTTCACCCACAAACAAGCAAGATTTCTGGCTCTCACAGACCTGTAACTTCTTCTTTAAGAAGCTCTTCTGTCCTCCACTCGTTACCTGTATTAATGGCACCTGTTTGACCTCGTTATCTGTATAAAAGACACCTGTCTACAGCCTCAAACAGTCAGACTCCAAACTCAACCATGGCCAAGACCAAAGAGCTGTCGAAGGACACCAGGAAGAAAATTGTAGACCTGCAGCAGGCTGGGAAGAGTGAATCTACAATAGGCAAGCAGGTTGGTGTGAATAAATCAACTGTGGGAGCAACTGTAAGAAAATGGAAGACATACAAGACCATTGATGATCCTCTCGAACTGGGGCCCCACGCAAGATCTCATCCTGTGGGGTCAAAATGATCATGAGAACGGTGAGCAAAAATCCCAGAACTACACGGAGGGACCTGATGAATGACCTGCAGAGAGCTGGGACCAAAGTAACAAAGGCTACCATCAGTAACCACTACGCCGAGAGGGACTCCGATCCTGCAGTGCCAGGCGTGTCCCCCTGCTTAAGCCAGTACATGTCAGACTTGTCTGAAGTTTGCCAGGGAGCATATGGATGATCCAGAAGAGGATTGGGAGAATATCATGTGGTCAGATGAAACCAAAATAGGACCTTTTGGGGAAAACTCAATTCGTCATGTTTGGAGGAAGAAGAATGCTGAGATGCATCCCAAGAACACCATACCTACTGTGAAGCATGGGGGTGGAAACATCATGCATTGGGACTGTTTTTCTGCAAAGGGGACAGGACGACTGATCCGTGTTAAGGGAAGAATGAACGGGGCCAAGCATCGTGAGATTTGAAGCCAAAACCTCCTTCCATCAGTGAGAGCATTGAAGATGGAACGTGGCTGGATCTTCCAGCATGACAATGATCCCAAACACACCGCTCGGGCAACGAAGGAGTGGCTCCGTAAAAAGCATTTCAAGGTCCTGGAGTGGCCTAGCCAGTCTCCAGACCTCAACCCCATAGAACATTTGTGGAAGGAGTTGAAAGTCTGTGTTGTCCCAAAACATCACTGCTCTAGAGGAGATCTGCATGGAGGAATGGGCCAAAATACCAGCAACAGTGTGTGCCAACCTGCTGAAGACTTACAGGTAACGTTTGACCTTTGTCATTGCCAACAAAGGTTATGTTACAAAGTATTGAGTTGAACTTTTGTTATTGACCAAATAATTATTTTTCACCATAATTTGCAATTAAATTCTTTAAAAATCTGTGATTTCCTGGATTTTTTTTTCTAATTTTGTCTCTCATAGTTGAAGTGTACCTATGATGAACATTACAGAAGTCTGTCATCTTTCTAAGTAGGAGAACTTGCACAATCAGTGGCTGACTAAAGTTTTTTGCCCCACTGTGTATATATGTGTGCGGAAATGTTTTTATTGATATATAATATCTTCTTCTTCTTTCGGCTTCTCCCTTTATCAGGGGTCACCACAGCGAGTTAAACGTTTCCACCTCACCCTGTCCTCCACGTCCTCTACTCTCACCACAACTCCCTGCATATCTTCATTCACCACAACCAAATAACTCCTCTTTGGTCTTCCTCTCCGTCTCTTGCCTGGCAGCTCCATCTCCAACATCCTCCTACCAATATATCCACTATCCCTCCTCTGCACATGTCCAAACCATCTCAGTCTTCCCTCTCGAATTTTGTCTCCCATTTTCCAACACCTGTGCTGTCCCTCTGATGATCTCATTCCTAATCCTGTCCACCCTAGACACTCCTAAAGAGAACCTCAACGTCATAAGTTCTGCCACCTCCAGTTCTGCTTCCTGTCTCTTTGTCAGTGCCACTGTCTCTAACCCATACAAGGCTGGTCTCACTACTCTCTTATAAATCTTTCCTTTCACTTTTGCTGCGACCCTTTTGTCACACAGCACTCCTGACACTCTTCTCCACCCACTCCATCCTGCCTGTACTCTCTTCTTTACCTCCTTTCCACACTCCCCATTTCCTTAGACAGTTGATCCCAAGTACCTGAACTCCTGGACTTCTGGACTCCGTGACCAATGATCCCTGTAGCCTGACTGTTCCACCTGCCTCCCTTTCATTTACACACATGTATTCTGTCTTACTACAGTTGACTTTCATTCCTCTCCTTTCCAGATTATACCTCCACCTCTCCAAGTTCTCTTCTACCTGTTCCCTGTTCTCACTACAGATCACAATGTCGTCTGCAAACATCATAGTCCACGGCGATACCTGTCTGACCTCATCTGTTAGTCTGTCCATCACCAGAGCAAATAAGAAGGGACTCAGGAGCGATCCTTGATGCAGTCCCACCTATACCTTGAAGCTATCTGTCACTCTTACAGCACATCTCACCTCTGTCACGCTGTTCTCATACATGTCCTGCACTAATCTAACATACTTTTCAGCCACTCGAGACTTCCTCATACACCACCACAGTTCCTCCCTTGGCACCCTGTCATAAGCTTTCTCCAAATCCACAAAGACGCAGTGTAGCTCTTTCTGACTATCTCTATACTTCTCCATCAGCAGTCTCAAAGCAAAAATCGCATCCATAGTGCTCTTCCTTGGCATGAAACCATACTGTTGTTCACACACTGTCACCTCCTGTCTGAGCCTAGCTTCCACAACTCTCTCCCAAATCTTCATTGTGTGGCTCATCAACTTTATGCCCCTGTAAGAGCCACAACTCTGTACATCACCCTTCTGCTTGAAAATCAGTACAAGTTAACTTTTCCTCCATTCCTCTGGCTACTCTCATTCACCAGAATTCCACTAATAATCTAGTCAAAAACACCACTCCCAGCTCTCCTAGACTTTTCCATACCTCAACCGGTATGTCATCAGGTCCCACTGCCTTTCCGTTCTTCATCCTTTTCAAAGCTTTCCTCACTTCTTCCTCGCTAATCTTTGCTACATCCTCTTCCACAATTTCTACACCATCCAGCCTTCTTTCCCTTTAATTTTCTACATTCATCAACTCCTCAAAATACTAATTCCATCTTTCCCTCACCCTCTTTTCACCTGTCAGTACATTTCCATTTTTATCCTTGATCACCCTGACATGCTGCACATCCTTTCCAGCTCTATCTCTCTGTCTCGCCAGCAGATACAACTCCTTCTCTCCTTCCTTACTGTATAACCTTTCATATAACTCATCGTAGGCCTTCTGCTTGGTATTTGCTACCTCCCTCTTTGCCCTTTGCCGCATCTCCTTGTACTCCTGCCTACTCTCATTAGTCCTGTCCCTGTCCGATTTCTTCTTTGCTGACCTCTTTCTCTGAGTAACCTCCTGCACTTCCTCGTTCCACCAAAAGGTTTCCTTTTCATCCTTTGCCTGTCCAGAAGACACACCCAGTACCTTTCTACCTGTCTGTCTAATTACTGTTGCCGCTACTCCCTAGTCGTCTGGGAGCTCTTTCCTATCACCCAAAACCTTTCTCAGCTCCTCTCTGAACTCCTTACAACATTCTTCATTTCTCAACTTCAACCATTTGATCCTCTGCTCTGCCTTTGTCCTCTTCCTCTTCCTAACCACCAGAGCCATCCTGCACACCACCATCCGATGCGGCCTAGCTACACTCTCCCCTGCCACTACCTTACAATCACCAGTCTCTATTAAGCAACCCTCTTCTACATAGGATGTAGTCTACCTGTGTGCTCCTCCCTCCACTCTTATAAGTCACCCTATGCTCCTCCTTCTTTTGGAAAATATGTGTTAACCACAGCCATTTCCATCCTCTTTTGCAAAATCCACCACCATCTGTCCTTCTAGGTTCCTATCCTTAACACCAAACCTGCCCTCACTTCCTCATCTCCTTTATTACCTTCACCCAACATGACCATTGAAATCTGCATCAATCACCGTCTCTCCTCCCTGGGAATGCTCTCAACCCACTTCATCTAACTCCCTCCAGAATCTCTCTTTCTCCTCTAATTCACAAGCCAACTTGTGGTGCATAGCCACTACAACAACATTCACCATTACACCCTCAATTTCCAGCTTCAGACATATTATCCTATCTGACACCCTTTTCACCACAACAACATTCTTTACATTGTCCTCCTTCAGGACCACACCAACTCCATTTCTCTTCCTATTCCACACCATGGTAGAACAGTTTTAAAACCCTGCACCAATGCATCGAGCCTTGCTACCCTTCCACTTTGTCTCCTGCACACACAAAAACATCGACCTTTCTCCTCTGCATCATATCAGCCAGCTCTCTACCTTTCCCTGTCATCGTCCCTACATTTAGGGTTGCTACCCTCAGTGCTATATTCTGGCCCCTCCTGATTTCTCTCTGTCTCCTCACACGCTTCCCTCCTCTTCGTCTTCGGCAAACAGTAGTCCAATTTCCGCTGGTACCCTGTTTGCTACCAGTACCAGTGGTGGTCGTTGTTAACCCGGGCCGCCAACGATCCGGTGTGGTGAAATTATTATGAACTCGCATACTAGATTTGGCAAATGTTTTACACCGGATGCCCTTCCTGATGCAACCCTCACCATTTATCCGGGCTTGGGACCGGCACTAGAAATCCCCTGTCTGAGCAATCTAGCGGCTGGTTTTTTATATATATATAAAAAAACAGCCGCTAGATATATATACAGGTAGTCCTCGACTTACGACGCAGATCCGTTCCTAGGTGGCGTCGTAAACCGATTTTTGAGATTAGGATAAGGATAACAGACGCGATCGGAAAGAACGAGGTGGAATGTGATGGAAGGGCGGCGTGGTGCGCAGGTGCACGAGTGAGCCATGGGAGAAAGTGCGCGAACGTGACAGTAATTATCAAAAAACAGCCGCGTAACCGTGTATTCTTCGACGCGCACACCAAACACGATGTTCGCGTTATGAAGTTTACAACGCAAAACCACTTAAAGTCGAAAAAAGGCTTTATAATGTAAATGGAAGATGCGTCGTAACTACGAAACGTCGTAACTCGAGACCGTCGTAACACGAGGACTACCTGTGTATATACATATGTGTATATATATATATATATATATATATATATATATATATATATATATATATATATATATAATGTGCGTCTGTCTGTCTGTGTGTGTGTGTGCAGGAAGCGATTAACACAGGACCATTTATGATGCGTTCAATGTGTCGACGCTGTGGGGGGCGGGGCTTCATCACCATCACGCCCTGTGTGATGTGCAGGGGAACAGGACACACCAAACAGAAGAAGAACCTGGTGGTTCCTGTACCTGCAGGTCTGTGCTGTGTTTTCTGGGTTTAGAACAGAATGTTGTACAGGATCCCAGAAAGTTGACTCCAGTTCATCTGGACACAAGGTTTTCGTGGGAGAAAACCACAGGACATGTTGGTGATCCAAGGACTCTGGCGATCTTTGTACCTAAACAATAAGGGTTAGAATTAGGTTTGTGATCTCCCAAACAAACCTTGTGTCTAGATGAACTGACTCAACTTGCCTTTATTATCGAGCATGCCTAAAGATATCTTATAGGATCTTTTTAAACAACTTAAGGCCTTACTGATTGTATGAATAAGACTTGGGATCGTGGTCAGGTAGAGATGTGAGCCTCTGCTGAGCCTCAAAATGAAAGCAAAATTAAACAATAGTGCTGGTCTGATGTCGATTTCACATGATCCTCTTGTTTATTTTACCCTAATTATTCGATTTTTCCGTAGTTTCCCATGAAGGTACTGATCTACTGACACACACACTGAAGCACTTATATTGTCGTTTGTTTGGGATTCCAAACAGATTCATCATTATTCCATCATTATCAATATAATTCCAACCATACACAAGAGGTACAACGCACACAACAAAATGTTCAAATAACACATGGCCCAAGTACATGGAGAGACCGATGTGACAACACTTATTCACTCCAGATCTAAAGCACAGTGAAAGCACCATATTTAAGAGTACGTGAGCCTAAAATGAAGACTGCTTCGTTGTCTCATGCCAAGTGTGTATTTTGTGTTTGGTTGTGTGTGTAGGAGTGGAGGACGGGCAGACGGTGCTGATGCCATTGGGAAAAAAACAGATATACATCACATTCAGAGTGAGTGTAACATTCTCATGACAGATGGATTTTATCTTGTGTGGAATCTCGTATTTTTAGCCTAGGGAAGCAGGAAATGTCAGAGACTTGGAAAAGTATGTACCAGTGTATATGTGCATGTGGACACATACGGGAATATGTTCTGATCTATTTGAATCCAGCACATTAATTAAGTTAGTCATTAGCCACATCATGAGTGGATAAAGCACACTGTTTGGACAGAAATGTGTTCCAAAATCTGGAAATGAGTATAACAGTGACAATTGTCTGCAATTTAGAAAAACAGTATGATCATTGTGTCTTTTGTGTGATACAGTTCAGAGCTGTGTTTGTTAATCTTGTACTGGATATCTATTTGAGCTATGCGCCAAACTAAAATGGTCTCTACTGAACATCTGGTAAAGTTTTGGGTTAGGCAACACACTTCAAAACAGAATAAAAAATAAAATGCAGCTCTGGTGATTCAGTGGTTAGAGCCAGCTGCTGGAAACTGCAGGTCCTTAGGGCCTGGGTGTGAATCCTAGGCTTGCAGCATGAACCTTGTGATGGATTGGAACCCTGTCCAGGGTGTACCTCTATCAGTGAATTCCTGGTAAGACTCCAGGCCCTCCTCCTCGACTGTGATGCAGTGAAATGAAGAAAGATCCTGGGCGAAAAACCAACAAATATGTCAGTGATTTGAAATCTGAACCAATTTGGTAGAATCAGGATCATTTTTTACGTAAATCGACTTAAGCGACTTCTCCATTTCTGAGGAACATGATATTGTTTATGTTGTGGTTTTCTCTCTCAGGTTCAGAGGAGTCCCATGTTTCGGCGTGACGGTCCCGATATTCACTCGGATGTCATGATCTCTGTAGCTCAGGCTATTCTGGGGGGAACAGCTCGAGCTCAGGGTCTGTACGGAAACATCGACATTGCGGTGAGAACCGTCATCTTTATGACACCCCCACCTTCAGTATATCAGCAAGTTAGAGTCACTGTGTGTTCATTGTGTTCATATAATGAAGATTTAAGTACCTAACTACAAGCACAGAGTAATCAATAAGCTAATATGTGTTTTATATAAGGGCCTCACGCTTCCCACTATATGAAACTTACAGTTGAAGTTAATTTAATGCCAGGAATATACTAACTACATAATTCAAACTTTTAGTTTAACAACAATCTATGGTGGCCTAGGACTTTTGCACAGTATTGTGTGTATTATGTTATATACGTGAGCTTATGTAAGTGCTGTTGCTAGTAGAATCTACGCACAGTTGAGCGTATTTTAATAAAAAAAAAATAGCGGCCTCTATCGTTTTTGAGGTAAAACTGCACGTGGACGTCACGTTAAGAAGTATGCTGTTTATGATTTATCGAGAATATATGAGTTCTGTGAGAATGCTCTTAAATTCACGTTTAAGTACTACGTGAGTTACTAAGAGTTTCGGAAAGGCACGTACATTTACGAATGTCCTCAAGTACGAAGTACTTAGCGTTACGGATGTTTTCGGAAACCCACCCTGATTTAATTGGTGCAACTGACTTCATAATTCCACCCGCTGTCTAACTGGAATGTAAACAAAATCATTTTCTGAATGTATCTTCTATATGTGCTGCCATATGTGTCTTAAAAGAGCATGAAAGTGTGCTGCAGCCGAAAAGTTTCTGAACGCTCGTCCTGAGGTAGCTGCCATAAGCAGTGTGTACACTAGAGGGCAGAGTTGATGCATAAATAATAAGGTTACAAGCTTTCGACAGCATGGTTATCGGTACGGTGCTTGGATAAACGTGCTGTAGGAAGCTTTAAGGATTGTTTTCTACACAAAGAAAATGAACGGCATGTTTTTTTACCCCAGATTCCTCCTGGTATTCAGTCAGACCAGAGGATCCGCCTGGGGGCTAAAGGAATCGCCCGTGTGAAAGGTACCGGCTACGGAGACCACTATGTCCACATCAAAATCAAAGTACCCAGGTGAAAAACGTTTACACACAAGCACACACAGACACACGGGTATTCCGTGTCACACGAGTGTGTGGCGAAGACCAAAGTCCTGTGTTAATTTCTGTAACCTTGTACCTGGTCACCACAGGAAGCTGAGCAGGAGACAGCGGGAACTAATACTGAGTTACGCCCAGGAAGAGCCGGACGTGGAGGGAACCGTTAATGGGGTCACCAGAACTGCACCAGGTACAGAGGACATAAACACACACACACATGTTGTCTTCAAACGATTAACGTCCTGCTAAGTGTCAGACTGTACAGTAATTTGTGAGAAAGGTGTGTGTGTGTGTGTGTGTGGGTGATAAAATCAGCATATTAAAAATGCAATACAGTCAATAAGGTTCACTGTTGCTACTGTTAATGAACACTATAAAGGCAAATCTTTAAAGGTGCGCCATGCAATATTCTGATCAAAGAAACTTAAGGAAACTAAGGTAAAACATTAATCATTAATTTTAATGATTTTATTGCATTATTGTAAAGATTTTTTCTTTCTTTTAAAAGCACGACACAGCGATACGAGTGGAGAATATCAACTTTAACAGACATTTCTTAGTTTTAATAATTCAATAAATGCAAAACACAACAGTTATTACCAGAATGAAGTCTTTATTATAAAGAATACATTATATTAGCTTTTTTAGAAGCAGTGTAAGCTGTTCTTGTGTGTAGGTGTGCTGTTAAACCTCTGCTCACTCTGTGTTTGTTCAGCAATATCAGCTGTCCCACAGTAATGAGCAGGGCCATATAAGGGAGTGTCCCAAATAATTTACATTTCTGTTCCCTAAAGGCAAATAGTGCTCTATATGGTAATTCTAAAAGAGAATGTCAGGACATCTGTCCATGAACTGAGTCACAAGAGAAGGTGGGTCATGCAGCAAGACAACGACCCTAAGCACACAAGTCGTTCTACCAAAGAATGGTTAAAGAAGAATAAAGTTTATGTTTTGGAATGGCCAAGCCAAAGTCCTGATCTTAATCCAATGGAAATGTTGTGGAAGGACCTGAAGCGAGCAGCTAATGTGAGGAAACCCACCAACATCCCAGAGCTGAAGCTGTTCTGGAGCCGGTGTGCAGGACTGATCAACAGTTACAGGAAATGTTTAGTTACAGTTATTGCTGCACAGGGGGGTCACACCAGATACTGAAAGCAAAGGGTCACATACTTTTGCCACTCACTAATATGTAATATTGGATCATTTTCCTCAATAAGTAAATGACCAAGTATAATATTTTTGTCTCCTTTGTTTAACTGGGTTCTCTTTATTCACGTTTAGGACTTGTGTGAATCTGATGATGTTTTAGGTCATATTTATGCAGAAATAGGGAAAATTCTAAAGGGTTCACAAACTTTCAAGCACCACTGTATGTGGAATGTAGGAAGTTGTTGTTAGGGAAGCATTTTGGAAATTAAGTACCTGTGTCTCGATGCTTATCTATGCAGGCGTTTCCCTTTTTAGGATGGTTTGGTTTGCAGTTTTTTGGAGTTACAATATGAATCCGATAACACACAAATGCAAAACCACATTCTTAATTTTGAATTTACATTTTTTGCTTATGATTTTCATTTTCAATACATTGCAGTATTCAGTAAATTACATGAGATATTCAAGTTACAACACTTTCTTAAAAATAGGCTTTGTATTCATGCTTTTGCTCAACTGTAGGTTAATGTAAGTGTTTAAGCATGTTTAAGGCTGGCTAGGCTATGACAGGCTATGGTGGCTATTATGGGAAACTTTGGGCCCTGGCATTCATGTGGATGTTAATTTGACACGTACAACCTACCTAAACACTGTTGCAGACCAACTGTATCCCTTCATGGAAACTGTTCCCTAATGGCAGTGTCTACTTTCAGTGTCTACTACGCCCTGCTACTAAAATAATTACTTTAATTACTTGATAATTAAAGAGTTCACTGTGTTGACTTGACCTCCAAATTCCCCAGATCTCAATCCAGTAGAGCGTATGTGGGATGTTCTGGACAAGCAAGTCCTACCCATGGAACCTACATTTACATGTACAGCATTTAGCAGACACCCTTATCCAGAGCGACTTACAGTTGGTACATTCTTACAATCCAAGCAATTGTGGGTTAAGGGCCTTGCTCAAGGACCCAACAGTGGCAGCTTGGCAGAGGTGGGATTTGAACCCTGGACCTTCTGGTCCAGAGTCCAGTACCTTACCCACTAGGCTACCACAGTCCCACCTCACAACTTACAGGACATAAAGGATTTTCTAACATCTTGGCACCAGATACCACAGGACTGCTTCAGAGATGTTGTGGAGTCCTGGCTTACAGTTGGTATTCCAATTCATCTCAAAGCTGTGTGATGGAGTTAAGGTCAGGTCTCTGTACAAACCGCCAAGTTCAACATTAAAGCAATTCATTATGGACTCTGAGAAATTTGTAGAAGTGACTTGTTTTGACTATGAAAGTGTCCTTGTGAGAGTCCCTGAGGTTCAGTTCAACCTGTTCTACTGTTGCTGATTGTACATGAAGATTCCATTCCTGTATGATCCATATTTATGATCTTAATAGACTGGGGGTCGACAATTAGGAAAAAGTACTATAAAGACAACACATTTTATATGCAAATCTATCCTTTCTCTTAATTCCAGCTAAAAGAATTCTGTCTGTATGTTAATGCCATGTAAGTAGCCTAACTGGGCTGGAATGGCACTGAACTACAACAACAAGAACAACAAATACAAAGCAGCCAGTCAAACTGCATCATGAAAGCTTTCATTCTGCTCCCTTCCTGTTGTGAAATTATAGCAGATGATGTACAGTGGTGCTTGAAAGTTTGTGAACCCTTTAGAATTTTCTATATTTTTGCATAAATATGACCTAAATCATCATCAGATTTTCACACAAGTCCTAAAAGTAGATAAAGAGAACCCAGTTAAACAAATGAGACAAAAATATTATACTTGGTCATTTATTTATTGAGTAAAATGATCCGATATTACATATTAGTGAGTGGCAAAAGTATGTGAACCTTTGCTTTCAGTATCTGGTGTGACCCCCCTGTGCAGCAATAACTGTAACTAAACGTTTCCTGTAGCTGTTGATCAGTCCTGCACACCGGCTTGGAGGAATTTTAGCCCATTCCTCCGTACAGAACAGCTTCAGCTCTGGGATGTTGGTGGGTTTCCTCACATTAACTGCTCACTTCAGGTCCTTCCACAACATTTCGATTGGATTACATTTTTGGGACTGTGGTAGCCTAGCGATTAAGGTACTGGACTCTGGACCAGAAGGTCCAGGGTTCTAATCCCACCTTTCCCAAGCTGCCACTGTTCTGTTCCTTGAGCAAGACCCTTAACCCACAACTGCTTGGATTGTAAAACTGTATCAATTGTAAATCGCTTTGGATAAGGGTGTCTGCCAAATGCTGTAAATGTAATGTAAATGGATTAAGGACAGGACTTTGACTTGGCCATTCCAAAACATTAACTTTATTCTTCTTTAACCATTCTTTGGTAGAACGACTTGTGTGCTTAGGGTCGTTGTCTTGCTGCATGACCCACCTTCTGTTGAGATTCAGTTCATGGACAGATGTCCTGACATTTTCCTTTAGAATTCTCTGATATAATTCAGAATTCATTGTTCCATCAATGATGGCAAGCCGTCCTGATCCAGATGCAGCAAAACAGGCACAAACCATGATACTACCACCACCATGTTTCACAGATGGGATAATGTTCTTATGCTGGAATACAGTGTTTTCCTTTCTCCAAACATAATTCTTTCTTTCACACCAAAAAAACACTTGGCCTCATCCGTCCACAAAACATTCTTCAATAGCCTTCTGGCTCATCCACGTGATCTTTAGCAAACTGCAGATGAGCAGATGTTCTTTTTGGAGAGCAGTGGCTTTCTCTCCTTGCAACCCTGCCATGCACACCATTGTTGTTCAGGTGTTCTTCTGATGGTGGACTCATGAACATCAACATTAGCCAATGTGAGAGAGGCCTTCAGTTGCTTAGAAGTTACCCTGGGGTCCTTTGTGACCTCGTCAACTATTACACGCTTTGCTCTTGGAGTGATCTTTGTTGGTCGACCACTCCTGGGGAGGGTAACAATGGTCTTGAATTTCCTCCATTTGTACACAATCTGTCTGACTGTGGATTGGTGGAGTCCAAACTCTTTAGAGATGGTTTTGTAACCTTTTCCAGCCTGATGACCATCAACAACTCTTTTTCTGAGGCCCTCAGAAATCTCCTTTGTTCGTGGAATGATACACTTCCACAAACGTGTGTTGTGAAGAGCAGACTTTGATAGATCCCTGTTCTTTAAATAAAACAGGGTGCCCACTCACACCTGATTGTCATCCCATTGACTGAAAACACCTGCCTCTAATTGTACCTTCAAATTAACTGCTAATCCTAGAGGTTCACATACTTTTGCCACTCACTAAGGTAATATTGGATAATTTTCCTCAATAAATAAATGAGCAGGTATAATATTTTTGTCTCATTTGTTTAACTGGGTTCTCTTTATCTACTTTTAGGACTTGTGTGAAAATCTGATGATGTTTTAGGACATATTCATGCAGAAATATAGAAAATTCTAAGGGGTTCACAAACTTTCAAGCACCACTGTAGTTGTGAAAGAGAAAGTGTTTTACAAAGATCTGGTGGGAAGATTACTACCAGGGTTCCTTTCCTGCTCTTGATGACAGCAGTGATATGGATACAAAAGAAATGATAAGCTTCAGTGAATGAGGAAGTAAAAACAAACGTACATGTGTGTGGGTGTATGGGTGTGTTTTGCATTTAGAGAGCTCCAAGCAGACCACAACTGCAACTGATCAGAAGACTGAGGAAGAGCTGCAGGACAAGGAGGAAGGAGGATTTTTCTCCAAACTGAAGAAGATGTTCTCCTGAAGAACTGCAGGTTCGATCCCTCAGCACATGGCAGACCAGTTTGGACTCTTTAGTATGTTCCATGTTATAAATGTGTGCACCCGCCAAGTCACATTCCTTATATGGGTAACGTGGTGGAGTTGCGTCCGACAAAACCTGCTTTCAATAAAGTACTGTATAATTATGATTACTTCGAGATAAAACCTACAGAATTTACCATTTCTCTTTGATGGTACTGTGCAGGGGTGAAAGTGGTTTTAAAATCTTGCTGGTACCAGTACCACAAACGTAATCGCTTCATATCAGTCACCACTCCTTGGTTTCCAGTCAACCAAATGTATAATTACTTATTGAATTTAAGACTAATAGAAAAAATCAATTTTTTTCCGCCAAGCTCCTCTCCACACTCTAGTTCTATCCATCTATTACACACAAAAGTTCTATAGTATTCGCTCTTAGATTTATCATCATACCCGGGCCACTTAATGCCGATGTGCATACTTCACATTCTATTCGAACTTTGACTCCATGACTTTAGTTTCACTCTTAGATTTATCATCTACGCCGCCCAAGGAGGTTGGGTCCCTTTTTGAGTCTTGGTCCTCCCAAGGTTTCTTCCTATAACACTTGGGGAGTTTTTCCTTGCCACTGTCGCCCTAGGCTTGCTCAATTTGGGATTGGACGTAGTTATTAGGAGATAATCTAAACTTGTAAAGTTGCTTTGAGACAATGCTCCATTGTAAAAAGCGCTATAGAAATAGATCTGACTTGACTTGACTTGAACAACAGAAGTTATTCACAGAATCAGTCCTAAAGTTTAATCTCCTGAATTAAACTCTGCGTTTTCAGTTCTGCTTCCCAAGCAGTTGCAGAGTTTGCCTTTTCTGAGGAGCCGAGATGAATGGGACCATCTCAAATGTTTTTTTAAGTAGTGCATTGTATTGAATAGGCGTCATTTGAGACGGCCTGTAGTCTCTTCTCAAGCGTCAGACTGAATGGACTGGATAATTTAGCACATTTCTGTACTTACTACATGTTCTGTACTTTCTCCATTCTGTCCCTCACTCTGGTAGTCAGACAAGTTGTACAGCTTTGTGCACATCTCTGCAGCTTGTTGAAGTATTTATTTGATGATCGAGTTCCTTGCATTTTTCCAACCGGGACTTTGTTGGCGTCGCCTTTTTAATGTGGCAGCTGCTCTCCCGTCTGTTAGCTGATCTGACACTGGGTTAATATTTGTTTCTTGATCGTTACCTTTACCCTCTGATATGTAATTTAAGTTTGTCTGTGTGAAGGCACGAGACAGTCACACTGAGATTCTTCCTGCAGCTCTGAGGGAACACAGCCGAACCAGGAGAGGGACGTCACTGATCTCCAGGCGACAGAGGGAACTTCGGTTTATTACCTCAGTGTAAAGAAGTGCCGATTTACCCAGGTCTGTGTGCAGGTGTGTAGGATAGGAGATGCTCTACAAGCACAGCGTTTGTTTCTGTTACTGTTACACAGATCAAACGTCTGTACAAAAGTTCATGTGACCTATGATGTGTATTTTTCTAACCTGTAATTGAAATATTAACTAATAAAGCTAAATATAAGCCAGTCTGTCAACTACAGTCATTAATTAATTAACTATATATGAAAGTTGTTACAAATCATGCAAACCACAAATCACATCCAGATCACAAATCACATACAGATGTGCTGTATTATGGAATTCGTCTTCTACAAAATGCCCCATGTATTACACTGTGATTAAATTAGCACAAATTTGAAAAGCTGAGATTTATGCATACTATTTTTATTTAACCGCAAGTGAAAGCAGAATTCAGGATCTCAGAAAATGAGACTCTTTGGGGAAGAACAACAGCCAGAAGTTTGTCTATTGCAGCGTTTGTGTCTAGATGATGTGTTAAAAAGCCATTGCTGTCTAAGAGAAACATCAAGGACAGAATAAAGGTTCTGGCAGAATATAGAAAGTTAAGGGAAAGAGAATTCCATACTAAATGGCTGTGTTTTTGTTTAATTTTTTCTAATTTTCTGGCCAATTATTTAATCATTACAACCTTGATATTTGTGTATTTTAAATCGTGTGTGTGAGAGAGAGAGAGAGAGAGAGAGTGAGTCAGTGAGAGAGAAAAAGGTTACCTAAAGGTGGGGTGTGTGTGTGTTTCTTTGTAAAGACTTGCTTATATCTGTCATTGCATTCTGACTCGCCTGTCTCAGCATGCAGGGTCACTCTGCGCGTTCCTGATTTTTGCTGCTTCTGAATTTTCGATGCCGTGATCATGTCACAACATGAACCAGCAGCAGTATCTTCTACAGAACAACTACTACCACAAAGCAATGTGCAGTGGGGCAACAAAGTATTTAGTCAGCCACTGATTGTGCAAGTTCTCCTACTTAGAAAGATGAGAGAGGTCTGTAATTTTCATCATAGCTACACTTCAACTATGAGAGACAAAATGAGAA
Source organism: Ancistrus triradiatus (assembly GCA_025084515.1). Lineage (NCBI taxonomy): Eukaryota > Metazoa > Chordata > Actinopteri > Siluriformes > Loricariidae > Ancistrus > Ancistrus triradiatus. Next base: position 20,529 of record JAJAGP010000162.1, read on the forward strand.
AAAAATCCAGGAAATCCCATTGTAGGATTTTTAAAGAATTTAATTGTAAATCATGGTGGGAAATAAGTATTTGGTCAATATATTTGGTTCAACTCAATACTTTGTAACTTTGTTGGCAATGACAGAGGTCAAACGTTTCCTGTAAGTCTTCACCAGGTTGGCACACACTGTAGCTGGTATTTTGGCCCATTCCTCCATGCAGATCTCCTCTAGAGCAGTGATGTTTTGGGGCAACACGGACTTTCAACTCTCAACTTTTCAACTTTCAATTTTCTACGGGGTTGAGGTCTGGAGACTGGCTAGGCCACTCCCAGACCTTGAAATGCTTTTTACGGAGCCACTCCTTCATTGCCTGAGTGGTGTGTTTGGGATCATTGTCATGCTGGAAGACCCAGCCACGCTCCATCTTCAATGCTCTCACTAATGGAAGGAGGTTTTGGCTTAAAATCTCACGATACATGGCCCCGTTCATTCTTCCCTTAACACGGATAAGTCGTCCTGTCCCCTCTGCAGAAAAACAGCCCCAAAGCATGATGTTTCCACCCCCATGCTTCACAGTAGGTATGGTGCAATTCAGAATTCTCCTTCCTACAAACACGACGAGTTGAGTTTTTTTCAAAAAGTTCTATTTTGGTTTCATCTGATCACATTATATTCTCCCAATCCTCCCAAGTTTTTCGTTGCCACTGTCGCTTGCTCAATTTGGGATAGGACGTAGTTACTATGAGATAATCTAAACTTGTAAAGTTGCTTTGAGACAATGCTCTGTTGTAAAAAGCGCTGTATAAATAGATCTGACTTTACTTGACTTCTGGATCATCCATATGCTCTCTGGCAAACTTCAGACGGGCCTGGACATGTACTGGCTTAAGCAGGGGGACACGCCTGACACTGCAGGATCTGAGTCCCTCTCGGCGTAGTGTGTTACTGATGGTAGCCTTTGTTACTTTGGTCCCAGCTCTCTGCAGGTCATTCATCAGGTCCCTCTGTGTAGTTCTGGGATTTTTGCAAAAAATCTTGCTTTTTTGTGGGTGACCAAATACTTATTTTCCACCATGATTTACAATTCTTAAAAAATCCTACAATGTGCTTTCCTGGATTTTTTCTCATTTTGTCTCTCATAGTTGAAGTGTAGCTATAATGAAAATTACAGACCTCTCTCATTTTTCTAAGTAGGAGAACTTGCACAATCAGTGGCTGACTAAATACTTTTTTACCCCACTGCATATCAGCACTGCAGAAAATATGCACAATGGTCTTCCTACGACACCCTGACTGATGCATGAACTTGCTGATATATTGGACAATATTAAGGTTCATGATGGTACATGAATTGGGAATTCTGTTTTACATGAGTCTTAATTAATAATCCAGCATTCACTTGGTCCTGGCAGGTACAGCCTGGACAGAGCACCAGACTCTCAATGGGTTCTGTAACCACACAGGCACTTACAAACTGCTGTTTCATGTAGAACCCCAATCAGAAAAAAAAAGATTTGCATTTTTTTTGCAAAAATGCAAATACTGTACTTAAACAAAGTGTTCCTTACATTTACTTTGACTTTCATTAATGAGGTTAAAAAAATGTAATTTCTAAACAGGTGATTATAATTACGATTTGGTACAAAAGCATTATCCACAAACGGCTGAGTCTTTGAGGAGCAAAGGTGGGCAGGGGATCTGCAGTTTGTCAACAAATGTGTGAGAAAATGATTGAAAAGACTGGAAAAGGGATTTGCATATTCAGTCCTAACTTTTTTCTGATCTGGCTTGTTTTGTATTGTTTTGTTGAAAAATGCATGGACATCCCTGGAAAAGGTATTGTCTTTAAGACAGCATATGTTACTCTAAATCACAGAAGTTTAAAGGACCTTTGCCAAGGGCACTGGCACAAACCCATACCATGACATGGCTTTTGGACTTGTTGCTGATAACCGTCTGGATGATCCTTTTCATCTTTGGTTTGGAGCACACGGCATCCCTTTCTTCCAAAAGAGATCCGGAATACTGATTAGTTTGACCACAATACGTTTCCACTGTGTGATGGTCCATCCCAGATGCCTCTGAGCCCAGAGAAGTTGGTGCCACTTCTGGTTAGAATAACCTAGGAAAAAATGTACTGTGTACATGGTCACAGTTTGACCATGAAGTTCACAGATCTACTATGAATTTCTGATGGTAATTTGGCCACTTCATGGTTCTACTGTCAAATTTCATAGTACAACTGTAAACTTGGTTGACTATGAACTGACCGTGAATTATTTCACAGTCGTACTATGAATTTGGGGGGGTTTATACGTCCTGCTTATGTGAAGGCTAAGTCTTTGGCATTTTTGCTCATAAATACAGGCATGCACTGTTTATTGACCATTCGATCAACATCCGAGGTCTTAGCTCTTTAACTCCAGCTGCCTGTCCTATCATAAGTAGTACTTCTTTGTTTGTTCACCCACTACCTGTATATTCTCTCTAAATTATAACTATATAAGCTGGTTCACATTCACTCCTGGAGTCTCTGTTTCATCTGGCTGATCTTCCATGTTGTTTGTAATGCTGTCTATCAATCCATGCTTGGCTTCAAACAAAAGTATCGGGTCCATCATACCATCCTTGTAAGTGTTACGGCTTTTCCATAGAAAATGTCGTAACAATACATTACTGAACTTCATTATTTTCCATTTTATTCCTAGTATTTATCTATTATTATACCACAGCTAGTTCCGACCTCGCAATCTGATTGGCTGTTTGACTTTATTGTCCAATAATGGCACTCTGACTCTATAAGCATTACTCCGCGGCATACGCACATAACCTAGCAAACGACACCCGCCCTAAAAAGCAGCCAAGTCATAAAGACACAAGTAAAACACTGCCGAAATGAAAGCTATAATTAGTTTATCAACTATATCGGTTTTGAAAATGAATTCAACTTGAAATATGAAGCTATTAATGACCTGAGCCAAAGGTTTATCGCCTTTAGGATTTGGAAGCGCTGGAAAAGCAAAACAAAGTCACTACTTTAAATCAAATGTCCCAGGCTCTTAATGGATTCACTCAGCCTACGGCTTCTTGCCTACGGCCGCAGCACACCCATGCCAGTATCTCACGTTAAAGCACTTCCTCACGTGTATTGTTGCTTAATTTAAAAAGGTTTAGCATGTGTATAACAGTTTAGGCTTCCACACAAATTGGAACTCTCCAGTGGTTCTGACCCCGGCTGCTCTTTCACCATGCTTTAGGTCCTGAAGAGTTGACTCTTAATGCACAGTGATCTTCTGTCCTCCAGACATAGTGTTCTGACAAAATGTCAGAACTTCAAGCTTTGTGGAACATTTTTTGCACCACCGAGACAGTCTTTGGAGAGCAGAGGATTTCTCTTTCTGACTTCCTTCTATGAACATGGTTGTTGTTCAGTATAGAGTCCAGTGAATGTGTATGCTGTTGTTGTAGTCATTCCATGTTTGTTTATTATGACGAAATCATTTGGAGTAAAATCATTCTAAACGGTTTACTAGCTTGTTCCGGTATCTGTTCCTTATCTGGGCTGTATGCTCAAGACAATTTGTGTGTGTTTATGAAAGTGTGTGATAAAAACAGGCAAGTCTGAAAGTAAAGTAGACCTCGACATGAGAAAGTGTGTGAATCCCCTCATACTCTGAAACTGCACCTCACACGCTTATTCAAACTAAAAGTACAAGGCATCATGTTCAAATGAAAGAGCTTTAATTAAATCACCACAAATGCGAAAAACATCAGTTACAGCTGAGGTGAAAACTTTACATACGCCCAAGCTCGTTCTATCTCTACCACGGACTCCGCCTGTGTGTGTGTGTGTGTTTGCATGGCCTCAATGTGTCAGCGTGGGTTTCCTTTGAGTAGTACTCTGGTTTCCTCCCACACCCCAAAGACATGCATTAGGTTAATTGGTCACTCTGTTGTGGTCTGGTGTGAATGTGACTAGTATCAATGTGGCCTTGTTCCTGTTGCGAATAGCCATGGATGCCAAAAGCATGATTAAGCATGAAGGAAGGCATACAATGCATAAAAACAATAAAGACATGAATAAGTGAATATAAAGTGAAACCGTATAGCCACTTAGGCAAATGCAGTTGCAGCACGTCTTATCACTGAGACAGATGCAGTGTGACTGTAGGGTGGGGAGCTCATTTGTGGCTGGTTGTCAGAGATGCCTAGTTGCATTACGTAATGTAGTGCCATTGTACTGTGGTAAAACTGCCTTTTAAGTTTGTGTGCATGTGATGTTTCTCTTGCTGGTTGCTTTGTTAGCTTGCAAAAGACATGCTCCAACTGACAGAAAAACCAGGTAGGAAAGGTTCTAACCAGCTATACTAGATTTCACAAACTGAGCAGAGCAAACACTTTCAATACATACGTTTTGCATCTACACAGTTTGTGCAGACATATAAAAAAGTGTAACCGATTATGGAGAGCAATCCTGGGATTAACCACGAGAATGTCATCACCAGGCTGCTGCCTTTGTTCTTGTCATAAGACAAAGTACAGGTTATTGGCTTTCGTACATCTTTCAGGAATCAAATCCTAATAGCTGGAAAAGCAAAACGAAGTCACTACTTTAAATCAAATGTCCCAGGCTCTTAATGGATTCACTCGGCCTGCGGCTTCTTGCCTACGGCCGCAGCACACCCATGCAAGTATCTCACGTTAACGCACTTCCTCGTGTGTATTGTTGCTTAATTTAAAAAGGTTTAGCATGTGTATAACAGTTTAGGCTTCCACTCTGTTGTAATTGTTTAGTTAATAATTGGATCTGTCCAGTGGTTCTGACGAGTCCTGAAGAGTTGACTCTTAATGCACAGTGATCTTCTGTCCTCCAGACATAGTGTTCTGACAAAATGTCAGAACTACACAGCTACACTAGATTTCACCAACTGAGCACTTTCAATACATACGTTTTGCATCTACACAGTTTGTGCAGACATATAAAAAAGTGTAACCGATTATGGAGACCTGATTAAGTACATGTTGTTGGCTTTCGTACATCTTTCAGGAATCAAATCCTAATAAAGTACCCTGCATCCTGATGGTACTTATTGGCATGTCCAACAAAGATTCAAGTCAAGTCATTTTTTCAGTTAGAAAACATGCCCAAGTGGGCAAAAAAGAGTCAAAGGACTGTAGTTTTAACAATGTGCGAGCTGACATTATCGAGTATGTCACTCAAGCCTTAAAAGTCGTTAGATTTCATTACTAGACGTGACTCATCCTCACAAGATGGCATTATGCGAAGTACGGTATGTCAGAAATCGGTTGCTGCTAACGACAGATCAAAAACTGACTTATTTCACCATCTGCGAACTAACCATCATTCAAAATATGAAGATTATGATCATTTCAAGCTTAAATCAGAAAAGGTACCAGCACAAAAAAACACTCAGCAAACCTTAGCATATTCATTCTGCAAAAAAGTGACAAGAAACGAAACAGATTGCCGGCCATTACAAATGCTGTCACCAATTACATTGCAAAAGACACAGTGCTGATTCAAGTGGTTGAGAGAGATGAGTTCAAAAAGCTTTTGAATATTTTTGATTCCAAATATACACCGACAAAGTATCGTCTAATTATTGTTATTGAGAAAATCCCAGTTTTTTCAGTATTGCATATCCCTAAGTCAGTTTCTGAATCATGCCCTGGAAATCTACCATAGTTCTAACAGTAAAGTTGGTGGAGAAGGAAAAATGAAAGATAGCTGCCGTTCCAGAGGAGAACATCTTACAACACACATAATAATCCCGATAAAGACATTTGAGTTTGGAACTGTGCTGCTGACTTGAGTCCTGACCTTGCCTCCGTCCAACAGCAATGCACTAGAGCTGAAACCAGAACGTTTCTCCAACATCAGTTCACCATCAACACATCAATGCTATTTTAGTGTGAAGCACAAAATTAAAGTTCCACATCAATACATTGTTTAGAACAAATTTCAATATTCAAGCACAAAGAAACAAAACACATTCCGAATTACAAATGCTACAAAAAAGTCACCGGACCCAATGAAACTCTCAGGTTTGACTTGTGATTAAATGGTCCTGCAACTTTTTATTAGAAAAACACAGATACGCTGAAGTACAGCAGTGGACAGTCCTCACTAAGATAGAAAGACAAGCGTGTGTGTGTTTCCATGCATACCTTGCATAGTAGGCGACGGTTCAACAATAAGCAGCTAAACAGGTTTGTACAACCAAACCAAACAAAAGGTTTGTGTACCCTTAAAACAGACTAATATATAATGGTGCTTGTGCCACCTGTTACATTGACCTTGCTTTACAAACCTCTCTGTGAGTCTTAGGAGCAGCTTACACAAGACTCAATATGCATACATTCAAATTTTACAGGTTCATACAAACACTGTATTGTCACTGAAAAGGTTCGAGGCCATTCTAACGCTCTAGGACAGACCAACTTGATGGTGCCGCTGATATGAAAGCTGTATTTTGGAAATATGGTATTGTTTTTGTTCTCATCTATATGGGTGAAGGGTAACATTCAATCTGCAACTGAACCATTCCACCGAATGGGTGCCATTTCTGTCCTCAAGACGTTACACGTGTGTGTAATTAATATATGTAACTGTAAGAAAGTTTATTGTTGTGTTTTTTGCAATGTTGTGTCACTCCATATCCCATATATGCCTGAAATACGTTTTTCATAAGAAATCCATTATCATTTTCTTTAAAATAAACATTTCAGTCATGTCCCCGGGTTTTCACTCAGCACCCTATCATACTCCCATTTCTGAAAATTAGGGAACATACTACAAGTCACATGTTCAATAGGAAGCTGCATCATCTGGATCTTCTGAGGACCACTGGAAGATCAAAAGTAAGTTCTCTCTTATTTTTTCCTGTATATTTAATGATATTGTAACTATGACTGAGAAGGTCGATCTCAGCTTACTATCCTGTTACTGAAATTATTTTAATGTTTTGTTTATTCTTCTTTCACTTTCTTATCTGCTGGTCCTGGACAGAGCCTTGGGAGAGCCCGTGACAAGCTCAAGGTCACATGGCACATGGCAGAAACCACCCTAGACAATCCGCACCAATCCATTGTAGTATTTGTTCATTATAAATTTTTGTTAAATCACTAGAATGTGCTCAGTGTCCTAATGCTATTAGTATGGACTTCATGTGGTTACATTTTATGTATTTGCTAATTCTGTGCTGAAAACTCGGTCCTGTTAGATTGATCAGTATTCATTATGACTAGCAAAATATGTGTGGTGTTACATATGTCCAGTGTTGCAAAACCATACAAAATGAAGTTTCATTTTTAAGAGTTACAACAAGCAAATTTGTCGTAATGTCTCAACTATACCAGACCCCAGTCAAACCGCTCCAGCCAAACCTCGGGCTTAAAGAATTACATTTCTGCTTTCTAAACATGTCCATGTTCCATGATGATAGAGCACAACTCGGTTTCATTGTGAGTTAAAGGTACATTCTTTATTGTAATGAGTTATTCAGTTTGGAACAGGAGCAGTTGGAAAAGTGACTCATTATTGGAATGTCTTCATGACAAAAAGTTTCTCTCCGCACATGTCATATATAACAAAAAACCTTTATAATACAAGGTACAGTCCCACAAGCAACATGTTATTCTGGTTTGATCACATTGTACATTGTGTTGGCATGTTTTTTTAAATATAGAAACAGTTCAGACAGATTCACATGTGCCATAACCCATTATATCCAGTGTAACAATTTAACACAAAACTCTTGTTGTGATATACCGGTAGCACAAAATCCCTCACAAATTCAGTGTCGTTTCCACTGTTAGACATAAATATACAATAAATAACAACTGAACGTCAAACCATCCAAATAAAATAGGGTTTATTTTGTGAAACCCTGCAGTTAAAACACATTTCTGTATCACTTTATGTATACACATGAACACGAGGCATAAAGTAAAATGGAAAACATATTTGCATGTGTTGTATCAAAAGGTCATATTCTAAAAGAGGATAAAAGCGAGTGATCTTAAAAATATACTACTGCATGATCAGTAAGCATCAAAACTGCGATGCACTGTATTCTTTACTTTTGTACTAAGCACATTAACACAACATGCTTTAACTAGAATCAGGATCCTGAACACGGCACCAGTCCATCACAAAGGCACCACCCATTCAAATTCAAATTCAGGACTCAAACCCAGGGCGAATTGTTCCCAGCAGTTATACTTACCACTGAATCACCAGAGCAGCTTGCACATGCTCAGCAAAAGATGTAGCAGTATGTAAATAACCAAAAAACCTTAGGCCTACAAAAAAAGTTTCATTCTGCATCATGAAACACAGCCAAGTTTCATAAACAACAGAAAGCAGAATCTGGATGTGACACCTCCCCTTCAAGAACATTTAAAATATATATACTTCATTGTTGAACCTGAGGTGATGCAAGGCCAATTTTTACGACAAGTTTATATATAATGCAAAAAGTAAAGCTGAAATATATTATAAATAGTTTTTAAAAATCATTCTTTTGTAACAAAATCCTGCCGAAACCCCTGCCGCAATATAAACTTTACACCTATATAGTTCTGTATAAAAAAAGTGTTAGTAATTTCTAAAAAAAAGTTTTAAACAGTCCTTCTTCCCTGTAGATTAGTTTAAAAGAAGTAGCTATATGATAAAAATCCCGCGTGTATAAATTGTATTCCTCAATACGTTCACGTATTGATCATGTCTATCTCTCATTGTATCAACATTTACAAAGATTTACCGTATTTTCCGGGCTATAAAGCACACCGGGTTATAAGGCGCAATATCAACGATCGGCTGCTAACAGATCTATGTTCATACATAAAGCGCACCGGGTTATAAGGCGCATGAAATGAAACAAAACTCTTAAGTTCCGTCGGAAGCTCAGTTTGGTCTTTACCCTGGCTCAGGGCGTTCTTCTTGCTTCCTCCACTTCCGTACCATTGATTCCTTAATGTTGAATTCCTCTCACAGCTGCTCCCTATGTCCATGTTGTACTGCGTGACTGATAGCGCTGTGTTTTGAAATCCGCTTCGAAAATGAATAATGAATGAATGCACGTACCCTAATGCTGAAGCACATACCGTATTACTCCGCTATGCTGCGCACTACGGTGGCCGTGAGCTTCGTAACCTACCAAGGCCGTGCTAAAACATTTTTGACAGATTTATGAGCGCCGTGTACCATCTACAATCGGTTCTAGGTCAGAAAGCACAACCAGAATTAATTCATACATTAGGCGCACCGCATTTTAAGGCGCACTGTCGATTTTTGAGAAAGTTAAAGGATTTTAAGGGCGCCTTATGGTCCAAAAAATACGGTAATCATTTTCATCTCAGTGATGACATATAAAATCCCTGAGATAAACAGGATGATTCCGAAGTTAAACACAGACCAATTTCCTTTAAATTGTGCATTGAAAATCGATTTATTGTGCTTATTATCCATCTGAAACACTCCTGGTGGTTATTACCGACCTCCAATGCAAGGCACTAAAGGAAAGACTCATGCTGCTCTGTCACATTCAATGAAATTCATCATAAAAAAAGATTTTTAAATATATAGTAACCCACAAACACATAGAATCTCAACAACTTGGCACAAGATATGTCAGCGGGTGATGTACCTGCCTTCAGGTAGTTACAGACCACTTTATCTGTAGTTCATTTATTTTTAACAAGTGTCTCTGTAGTTAGATCTATGAAATATTAGTAGTTTTGTTTTCACTAACTGTCTGGAATCTAACGTTAGTTTAACATGTCTCTGTGGAACGATTACGTTTCAATAAATTAAACAATTGTTGTGCGTCTTGAACACTTGCCTTGTGGGTTATTAATGTTTGCTTTATTTATTATATTATTTTGTGTACCTATTCCCAATCTAGCCCTGCCTAAAAGCTGTTTGCTTATGTTAAATGATGCAGTAGTAGTCATTGGTCTGTCTTCTTTCATCCATATTTTCAGAAAGGGATTTTTCATTTTCACATTCGAGCGCTCTCTCTCTCTCTCTCTCTCTCTGTCTTTTTCTGTCTCTCACTCTCTCTCCCCGTACAGTCCATTATTACTCTAATGGTTTGACTCACATTTGCAGTGTAGCGAGTACGTCTCCTGTGGGCACAGGGTTCTAAACCCTCATTGCATAAATCAGCAAGCCAATCCCTCTTCCTGTAACTGTCAGAGGTTTCACATCAGCATACACATTAAAGACAGTAGTTGACAAAAGAATACGACAATACACTTAGTTAAGGCACCTTATAGTCTGTGTCAATTTTCAGGAATTATTAGTTTCTGACACTTTTCAGAGAGTTTACTGTAGAGTTAACTCTTTTTTTGGTTGTTTGTACAAGTGCCTTTGCACAACTGATAGGTTTGGCAACAATGTGAAAGCTGGTTAAAAAACAAAGTGTGATAAAGTTACATTCTGTCCTTGCAAGAAAAGAATTGAATTTAACCCTTTCATGCATGAATTATGATAACCTACTTCAGGATGTCTTCCCAAGTTTTTTTATTACTATTATTAAAACCAAAAAAAAATGTAAACATGCCCCATTCAAAGAGTTGGTGACGTGTCCATTAGGGTGGACAACATGCGTTTGCAGCTCAACTAATGAAATATGTCTTTAAGAAAACAGTCAATAAAATAAACTTTTGTGAGTATATAGCCTATAGCAATTCACAACAGCGTCCACTCTAGTGGCTGATGTGCAATTGTGACATGAAAACTCATGCATGGAAGAAAACAGCTATTGAATTTCTGTCCACTGTAGTAACCACTATGCGTGAAAGGGTTAAAGGTAATCGTCATCACAGCTTTTGAGCTGAGTGCAACCTGGATATAATTTTTTCTGTTAATAAAAGGAAACACGATACACACTCAGAAGGCTGGATGAGATTCAATTTGTCGTGATTCGATTCGATGTTTTAACCTTGTTAAGTAAGTGTTTGCTTAACTACGTTAACAAAACCAGATAACACTCGCCTTAACACTCAGCCGAAGGATCTGACTCTGTAGCTTTTCTAAAAAAGAAAAGAGCATCTGATGCTTGTTTCACAGTAAGGCTTTAGGTTTTGGTAAAATCCTGAATTCAACAGGTTGGACCTGGTGTGTGCAGATCAGTCCAGTACGTGATCAGCTGATCAGGACTGTGGGTCATTACAGCAATGAGTTTAGAATAGTAGCACCGACTATACACTCCTGGAGGATTGACTACAAACTGATCCGCATTCAGAGGGTTTGTGGGAACAATATGGAGCCGTTCGATGCACAGGCCGATGTATGCGTCCTCTATGAAAATGGGTTTAATTTCCTTGGACACCTGCAGGATCTTTTCGGGCAGGTCCAGTGATATGATGTAGCACATTCCCAAAGGGTACGGAGGGTACTCAGGCTTTGAGTAGACCTCAGGAGGGATGTAGAACTTGTTGGACGGATCTCTGATCACAACGTTTCCGTACCACACCAGGCCGGTAATGTAGTTCGTGGTTTGTATGCCGGGACTCTGCAGCAATTGGAGCAGAGAATCGATGTTTAGCAGCACATCGGCGTCCACCTTGGCGGCATAGGTAGCCTGTGCACAGTGATCTCTCAGCCATTCCAGCATCACCATGGTTTTAATGGTCAGATTCCTGTAGGAGTCAATGAAGTCGCTCTGGAGGAGGTCCTGGTGCTGGAGGTTCTCCTGGCGTATGAGCTCCTGCTGCGCCTCCCTGTCGCTCCCACTCGGTAAGCCGAGCAAAAACAGGACCAGGACCCGTCTGTCCTGGACGTGACTGTCATTCCCCCACGTTCTCCTAATGGCGTTACGTTCTTCCACATGCCCAGGTGCCACTGGAACAATCACCACCAGGAACGGCTTGAGCTGACTGCACTTTTCTGGATGATCCAGAATGAACTGGTACCCATGTGGGTATGGCACGTAGTACAGTTCCATACCCGGAATAATATTCTTTGGCTTGACCAACTCTTTCTTCCAAATGTAGGGACTCAGTAAGGTATGAGCACAGATCATGAGAACCACCAAGAGGGAAAGCAGAAGGAACTTTCGAACACCCTTTTCTCTTGTAGAAGAGCAGTTCTGCCACTTCTGCAGTATGCTCAGCAGTTTTGGATTACTAGAGAGAGAGAGAGAGAGAGAAAGAACGAAGGAATGAATACTGATGCACCATTTAACAAAAATAAGGTGATCCAGAGACCACGTCAAACATTAAAGGGCTTGTACAGAAATCAGAAACAAATACAGCCAAACTGAATAAATTGCCTTCTGGAAAATAGTCCAGATAGTGAATATTCGGCAGTTCCAGTGGCTTGGTGGCAAGAGTTAACTACAGGACATGGCAGTTCCTGATAGCCTGGGTTTGAAACTTTCACCGGGAAGGTTGGGTGGTGCGTTTACAGAACACTGCAACATCACATTTCCAATGCAACATCACATTTACATTTAGTCATTTTGCAGATGCCCTTATCCTGAGGGATAAGTACAATCTTATAATCCAAGCAATTATAGGTTAAGGGTCAAGGACCAAACAGTAGCACCATAACTGCTAAGCCACCACAGTCATGTGTCCATCACCACATCAGAATCACTGCCAGTGTTGTAGTCAAGACCGAGACCAGGACACAACGAGTCAGAGTCCGTGTCGAGACCGAGCCCGGGAATGGCTGAGAATGAGACGAGACTGATACCGGATTACGATTTTTTTTCATTATACAGGAATAAAAATAAGAAAATGAAAAAAGAATAATTAGTTTGTAATTCACTTTACCTTTATTATCATTCATTATACAGTGTATATATAAATAAATACTGTAGTTCATAATATATTTTGTAAAATACAACATTATCCAATATGTAGCCTAAAATTACTTTGATGATGAGTTTCACTCTTATTTTAACAAATATTGAAACTAAATACCAAACTGTATTTATATTATCTCGTTACATTTAGTCACATTTGGTTGATTCTCATACAGCTTCCTATGGTCAATGATTACTTTGACTTGTTTTCATTCGTGTCGGTTCTTGAGTAGGTACAGGTTACAGTTCCTGATCAAAGGGATGAATTTATTTGATATTTAATGTTTAAACAGCTTCCTACCACTTCAGTGGGAGGATGAACTGAATGTCTAAACTATCTGGAGCTATCTGGAGTTAATCAGAAAGGAAACAGCAAGTGAATTTTGTCTGGTCTATTCGGTGATAGTTACACTGTACAACAACTTCCACCTCATTAGAAACATGTCTAAATATATTCATCACAGGTTGCTAAACCTGTCACAGTCATCAAAATTACCCTAAGGATTATTAATCACCTTTAAATATATTTCCATACGTACGCAAGCACACAGTTAACTTTCTTGACTCTTTAAAAATGTGAGACCTACCCCAAGGCCAAAAGCAGTGGTTCCCAAAGTGTGTGTGTGGGGGGGAGTTGGGTTAGTGGAGTGGAGTGGAGTGGAGTTTGCAATCAAATGGCATGTATGAGTGGGAGGGTGTGAAAATATTCTTGAATTCTAGAGTTACTTGCAAGTCAGGTACAACAAGTTCACATGCCTTCGTAAAATGTTATCTATACATATTATCTGTAAAATGTTGACTATAGGTGGCATAAAACAATAAATATTAAACTGCTTTTAAGCACCAACCAAAGTGAATTGAGATTACTTTTGTTCAGCTTTAATGTGCTGCATCAGAATACTTTCCACGTGATCCTACCCTAACTTTCCTGAGCCTCTTCTCTTCATATCTTTTTACTCCGCCACTACTGAGGGCATTCTCTCTGGAAGGGAACTGTAATGCTAAGAACCAAAAAAAACCCTGCAGGAGTTTGTGATGTTTGCAGAACGGATCAATAGCTTGGCACTGCCTGGCTCCAAGACGTCTACAGCAGGCAATGAAGGACCAGTGCAGGAAATATCTCTAGGAATGCCAATCAAAAAACACTATACACTACTTTCCCCTACTCAGGGCCACAACACTGAACTCCCAAACATTATCATAGTACTTATATGCCCCAGGAAAGTGCAACTCAACTACAGTGGTGTGAAAAAGTGTTTGCCCTCTTCCTGATTTCCTGTTTTTTGCATGTTTGTCACACTTAAGTGTTTCGGGAACATCAGACCAATTTAAATATTAGTCAAAGACAACACAAGTAAACACAAAATGCAGTTCTTTAATCAAGACGTTTATTATTAAGGGAGAAAAAAATCCAAGCCTACATGGCCCTGTGTGAAAAGGTGATTTCCCCCCTTATTAAAACATAACTATGGTTTATCACACCTGAGTTCACTGTCTCTAGCCACACCAAGGCCTGATTATTGCCACACCTGTTCTCAATCAGGACATCACTTAAACAGGACCTGCCTGACAAAGTGAAGTACACCAAAAGATCCTTAAAAGCTACACATCATGCTGAGATCTAAAAAAATTCAGGAACAACTGAGTAAGAAAGTCATTGAGATCTATCAGTCTGGAAAGGGTTATAAAGCCATTTCTACAGCTTTGAGACTCCAGCAAACCACAGTGAGAGCCATTATCCACAAATGGTGAAGACATGGAACAGTGGTGAACCTTCCCAGGTGCCGGCCGACCAAAATTACCCCAAGAGCGCAGCGACGACTCATCCAAGAGGTCACAAAAGACCCCACAACAACATCCAAAGAACTGCAGGCCTCACTTGCCTCAGTTAAGGTCAGTGTTCATGCCTCCACCATAAGAAAGAGACTGGGCAAATATGGTCTGCATGGCAGAGTTCGAAGAACCACTGCTGACCAAGAAGAACATTAAAGCTCGTCTCAATTTTTCCAGAACACATCTTGATGATCCCAAAGACTATTGGGAAAACTTTCTGTGGACTGACGAGACAAAAGTTGAACTCTTTGGAAGGTGTGTGTCCCATTACATATGGCATAAAAGTAACACAGCATTTCAGAAAAAGAACATTATAGCAGCAGTAAAACATGGTGGCGGTAGTGTGATGGTCTGCAGCTGTTTTGTTGCTTCAGGACCTGGAAGACTTGCTGTGATAAATGGAACTATGAATTCTGCTGTCTACCAAAAAATCCTGAAGGAGAATGTCCGGCCATCTGTTCGTGAGCTCAAGCTGAAACGAACTTGGGTTCTGCAGCAGGACAATGATCCAAAACACACCAGCAAGTCCACCTCTGAATGGCTGAAGAAAAACAAAATGAAGACTTTGGAGTGGCCTAGTCAGAGTCCTGACCTGAATCCTATTGAGATGCTGTGGCATGACCTTAAAAAGGCCGTTCATGCTCGAAAACCCCAATTTGTCCATTGTGGCTGAATTACAACAATTCTGCAAAGATGAGTGGCCAGAATTCCTCCACAATGCTGTAAAAAACTAATTGCAAGTTATGGCAAACGCTTGGTTGCAGTTGTTGCTGCTAAGGGTGGCCCAACCAGTTATTAGGTTTAGGGGGCAATCACTTTTTCACACAGGGCCATGTAGGTTTGGATTTTTTCTCCCTTAATAATAAACACCTTCATTAAAAACTGCATTTTGTGTTTACCTGTGTTGTCTTTGTCTAATATTTAAATTGGTTTGATTTTCCGAAACACTTAAGTGTGACAGACATGCAAAAAAATAGGAAACACTTCTTCACACCACTGTATATGGTTGCAGAAAAAATTGATGTAGAGTTGAGGTTAACTTTGTTATTTTTGTTTTATTCATTTCACATTTTAACCCCCCTTTCTCCAGGTCAGGGTCATGGGGGTCTGGGGGTCAGCCATCCGCAGGGAGCACAGGGCACAGGTGTAAGAGTGTATTGGATGGGAACTTGGGCTTGAACTGTCAACCTTCAGGCCAAATGTTCAGCATCAACATTACTGTTGCACAAAGACTGAAATAAAGAAATATCTCAATATCCTAAGTAAACTGAAGTTACTGTATTTTTCATTTCACAAAAATAAATATCAGTTCTCTAGAGTTCTCAAACTCTAAAATTAAAAATTAAAACTATGCTACAATTTCCACGTTAATGCTCCCTAAAACATTTCCGTCTGTAGATCAGAATCTGCACAACCTAACATTTGATTTTTTTATGTTATACATGTACCTTATTATATCTGTTTCTACCTCCTCCATCAACACCAAATAAAAACCAACACCAACACAGTTCTTTCTGAGATGGAGGGAAGTGAAACAAATCTCGATTATAACGAGTCGTTTGTCTTTGTTGAAAGAGTCCTCTGATACGAAGATTATCGCTGATACATGCTAGTTAGCTTCCACCGAGAGAGTTTCTAATTTCCTTCTTGGGTTATTAGTGGATGTTGTTCCTTTTTCATGTTCACATTCTGGGTTATCTGTTAGAGACGCTAGAATTACAGCAAGCTGAAAACACCTATGGTGTGGTCTTATTATTCTAAAGTCAAGCAACGCTCAGCATTTTTAAGTGAAAATGAGGAAGTTTAGTCCTGATGCTAGCAAGAGTATTGTTTTTCAGATTCAAGTTCTAATGCCAAGTGCAAAGTCACAGGAAATGCCCATCCCCACCTTCTCCTATTTCGATTATGTAAACTAGAGTAGTAAAAATGGTCTTCAGTTTAGTTACCTTTTGTCCACCTTTCTTTGGTTCAGCATTGTAAGTCCAAAACTACAGATATCAAAAAGACCCTCCTGTAATCATGAAAGGAAATGGACAGGAATTTGATCTAAAAACAGAAAAAATGTCTGTATTAGATTTTTTTTTACCTGTTTACAGACAATATTTCCATCATGTAAACTCTATCTTTATTATTTGACCAGGTTTGTTAACGGAGCACAACTTTTTGCTTTATCATTTCTCTTACATACTGCTCCATACAGGGTTGCCAGATACAGCTGTGCTTGGAAGTTTGTGAACACTTTAGAATCTTCAATATTTCTGCATAAATATGACCTAAAACATCATCAGATTTTCACACAAGTCCTAAAAGTAGATAAAGAGAACCCAGTTAAACAAATGAGACAGAAATATTATACGTGCTCATTTATTTATTAAGGAAAATGATCCAATATTACATATTAGTGAGCGGCAAAAGTATGTGACCCTCTAGGATTAGCAGTTCAATTTAAGGTGAAATTGGAGTCAGGTGCTTTCAATCAATGGGATGGCAATCAGGTGTGAGTGGGCACCCTGTTTTATTTAAAGAACAGGGATCTATCAAAGTCTGCTCTTCACAGCACGTTTGTGGAAGTGTATTATGGTATGGACAAAAGAGATTTCTGAGGACCTCAGAAAAAGAGTTGTTGATGTTCATCAGGCTGGGAAAGGTTACAAAACCATCTCTAAAGAGTTTGGACTCCACCAATCCACAGTCAGACAGATTGTGTACAAATGGAGAAAATTTAAGACCATTGTTACCCTCCCCAGGAGTGGTCGACCAACAAAGATCACTCCAAAAGCAAGGTGTGTGACAGTTGGTGAGGTCACAAAGGACCCCAGGATAACTTCTAAGCAACTGAAGGCCTCTCTCACATTGGCTAATGTTAATGTTCATGAGTCCACCATCAGAAGAACACTGAACAACAATGGTGTGCAACAGCAGCTCTGGGAGGCAATACTGACATTCTCAAATTAAGTACAAGCAGAAACTATACATGGACTTACAAGTTCAATGGATGAGAGAGTTGTTAAATTCATCTCAAAGAAGGGCTCATATATCAATAAGTAACTTGATCTGTAAATATAATTTTTGATTTAACTTTGAATTTTTTTAAGATTATTTCGTCCATGCAGCAAATATCAGATTTCTGTTTGTAATTACGTGATTGTCATAATAACTGAATGTTTTCCAAAACTGCATTCATAATAATAATTCGGAACAACATATTTCATGTTCTTTTAAAAAAAATTAATAAAGCCATTGCCAGTATCAGTACTTCCACTTTTGATAACATTCTCATTGTAATAATACCTGTCGAAGATAAAAAAAAATCCTTAAGCATATTGACTGTTCAGGAAAAAAACCCAAAATGGCATGTGCATAGTAATATGGAACATGGTATAGTTCATTACAGTGCCTTACTATAATTTGCTGATTAATGCATTTACTGCGTTTGACACAGTGTGCCATGTTGCACAGGCTGGAGACCTGGACTGGGATCAAAGACACGGCAATGTGTCTCTCTGGGTAGCTTTAGATCAAACACCTCAACTCTCTCTTATAGTGTCCCCCAGGGTTCAGTTCTTGGCATTCTTATTTTTATCATTTACATGCTTCCGTTTGGTGATGTTTATCCAGCAACATGCTTTTCGGTTTCATTCCTAGTTTCAGTCTACATCTGCACCAAGCCTTCTGATACCTTGCCTCCTGACTCTATGATGAACTGCCTGGCTGATATGAAAAAGTGTATGACTAAGAATTTCCTCAGATGAAATAACAACAAATCCAAAGCCATTCTCACTGCATCTCCTGCCACACTGAAAAGTGGCCAACCTTCATTATGTATTCCGGGTTTCGTCACATCCTCTGTGGCGCAGGTCCATAATCTTGGTGATATTTTGGACTCCACATATTCTCTGAGGGCTCGCATTAACAACATAACTAAAATTGCACTCTTACATCTTAAAAACATAGAGACAACTCTCTCTCTAACACCTCACTTTCTGACTCTGTAGCCGAATCCCTTGTCCATCCCTAACCCTAAACCTTAGCTTTCATCACTTCCAGATTGACCTACTGTAATTCTGTTCTAATTGGGCTCCCTACTAGTAGTATACAGAAGATCCATATATGTACAGTGGCAAGAGTTCTCACACGCACCAGACATTGGGAACACATCACTCATGATAACAGCCCTGCTCTGGCTCCCGGTTCAATACTGTACATGGTACAAAACTCTACTCCTGGTATTTGAATTTTTACACTTATCTTTTTAAGATTACTTTTATGAATTTGTAGTTTTAACACTGTGTCTTGTTTTATGGTTTGCTTTTGATTTTAATGTTCTTATAAGGTGTGCCTCATTGTTTGTGTTATTTTTATTACATTGTGTATGTCATGTCACTTTTTCAGTCACTATGTTTTATGGTATTCTTCTCTTATTTGTAAAGTGCCCTTGAGTGCCCTGAAAGGCGCTTATAAATTAAATCTTATTAATAGGGTTCCAGAGCGCAGTGCATAGAACCGAGTTGTTTTTCTAAGGATCTTTCTTCTTCTCTTCTTATTTTAGGGTTATCTGATTTTCAGCCCAAGTACACCAATCTGTTAGCAAATGAATCCTAAGAAGTTGAACTTTAATAAGTATCAATTAAAAAGTTGGAATTTCTATATGGTGTCATTGCCAGACGCCAATCAAAAACGTGGGTGGAGCCAACCATGCAAAAAGCACACAAATATACTGCTGTCACTCAGAAATCATTGCACCGATTGTCACGAAACTTTAAACTCACAGACCACAAGAGGTCCTTAAGCTATAGCACGGACTGTACGGACTGTGGTAGCCTAGTGGGTAAGGTACTGGACCATGGACCAGAAGGTCCAAGGTTCAAATCCTACCTCTGCCAAGCTGCCACTGCTGGGTCCTTGAGCAAGACCCTTAACCCACAATAGCTTGGATTGTAAGACTGTACCAATTGTAAGTCGCTCTGGATAAGGGCGTCTGCTAAATGCTGTAAATGTAAATGTATAGCAAAAATATGGTGCAAATGCAATGCTTTAGCTGTATTTATGTTTTAAAGTAATTTAGGGGTTTCAATTCTGATTGCTAGCTTTTAGGAACTCATCTAGTAACTCTAGTAACTGATCTAATAATAAATCTGAAACATTTTATATTTGGAAAATGGATTCATTATTGATAGCCGTGTTTGGGTGGGCGAGCATCCAAGTTTGTCGTTACAGTGACACCGAGTTTCCCCTAAATACCACCACCCAAACAGTGAGGATCAGGATTCAGGTGGATCACGTCGTTTTTCAAAACGTAGACTATGCCAAAATATATTAAAGCTATTCGGAATTCATTACTGTGTTATTGTATTGTAATGCAGGGGTGTCATCAGACCCACTTTACTGAATCTCGTGCACTTAAATATATAAAAGAAAGTTAGCCACAATGTAGACAAGGTAATGACAGCTCGTAGCTATATGTTTTAGTCACTTATAACCGTATAACCTCCCAAAAATACATATTACACCGTTATAGCAAAGGCATTCATTAAACTAGCAAATGCATCAAAAACGGTAGAATAAATAAAATTAATGCATTTAATAAAAAATAGGTTATTTATTGTTTGTTCCTCATTCCTCGCCCATGGCAGAGTAACGCCCACTTTAGTGTTAACTCACCTAATCTGTTTAGCGTTTAATAGGCTTTCATGCACAGTTGTGTCCATATTGGCATGCAGAAGGGTACAGCTGTGCCCCTCTAAATTGCATATGAGCCCCAATGCATCAGGTAGTCTAGAAACGCCCCTGTTGTAACGGTAATGAAATTGAAATGTATGCAGGCAGGAACACACTTGCTCAAACCTGTTCACACATCCTGTTAGAGACTTTTGAGGGATTTCATAAGAAAGCGTAGTCACTGCAGTTAAAATTAGCGCCCCTCAAACTTTAACAACAGAAACAGGAATATTTACAGCGTGAGAAAATTCGCCTTGAGTTCAAGAGGGAAAGCAAATCAAATATTGAGGCGTGACTGAACGTGGGTCTTTAGCTTTTGGTTTCTCCGTTAAAAAACGGTTTGTTTTGTCCCTGATCTGCTGCTGATTAGAACCTCGACCTGAGCCTCGTTACTACATATAGCACTTTATGTTGGATTTACCTCATGTCCTCTTCAGTGTGAGTGGCTGGAGTTGATTGCGGTACCACACATGGATCTGTCGGCTGGATCTGAAGCTTCCATTCCTTCGCAAGCAAACGGCCTGTGAGCAAAGCGCTTTCTCACCAAATACCCACACGTCTGAGTGGTCGTTCATGGATCACAAACCATAATGTTCGCCTTCATTTCTGTCTTCATTTAAATGAAGCACAAACTCGAAACGGAGTGTATTTACAGGTAAGCCAAACTCAACCTCGGTCAGCTCACCTTTCCGGCACTGTCCCACTCTGTGCATGACTGTCGGCTCCGATTTCTTCTGCTAAACACACCCAGTTGACACGATGTGTGAGATGGTTGTGGAAATGTTTCGTATTTCTGAGTTGCCTTTAATGGCTGGGATTCTCTCTGTATGTCGAGATCCTGACCAATCTGGATTTCATAGGGTTGTATCCTGAAGTAATAGTGTCAAAATTGCTTTAATTCACAATATAGTCTGTTTAATCTTATGTGTAATGCAATTTAGTCATATCGCTGCACCATCTAGTGTATGCTAAATGAACTGCCCTTGATATGTTTGAACTGAAATATCAATTTAACCAAAATTCCTCATACGATCTAATATGTAACATTGTAAGCAAACATTGGAAGTCATCAGTGACTTTTCCAAATCTAACAAGAATGGATTTCTCACACTGACATCATTTAGGCCTATAACAGTTCCCACAATAATAAAGGACTCACATCCCATGTGCTGAGCACTGCTGTCCACGGAAGCTTGGAGGAAACTTCCCCACCGATTTGCCAGTGGGAAATTGGATCATTTCGTCCTTCTCTACCTCAAACCTCTCCCTGCTTTGCATCGTCTTCTTGGCATCTCAATCCGTTGGTAGACAGATCAGGTTATTCATGTAAGCCTCACTGTCCAGCCTGACATTTGTACTTAATGTTTTCCACCATATCAGTGTAGATATTTTTCGTAAGGTATATATAAAGATGTTGAGGTTCTCTTTAGGAGTGTCTAGGGTGGACAGGATTAGGAATGAGATCATCAGAGGGACAGCACAGGTTGGAAAATTGGGAGACAAACTTCGAGAGGGAAGACTGAGATGGTTTGGACATGTGCAGAGGAGGGATAGTGGATATATTGGTAGGAGGATGTTGGAGATGGAGCTGCCAGGCAAGAGACGGAGAGGGAGAAGCCGAAAGAAGAAGAAGATATATACACACCAAAACAGTTGTAAACTGAAAATGGGCTTGACCATGTCCAGGTCTTGTTTTGCTCTCAGTGTTGACATCATCAGAACAAGCGCAAAACTTTGTAACCCAAAGTTTTGCTCTAAGACTTACTGTAAAATAATGTAATGCCTGTGAGTTATTAAAGTAGTGTATTGCATTTGAGAAATTATTATAACTACTTCACCTGCATCATTACTATACACATGTATATGTAGTTGTATTTATGTTTCATTGTAATAGATTTAATTAGTGTTGGAATTCCATACAATTTATTTGATTGTTTAGAGGTTTGATTTTTGACTGCTTACATTTCGGAACTCATCATGTAACTGTTGTCACACAAAAGCAACATTTAAAAGAATGCGTAAAAAAACAACCTACAGATGTGCTACAATGTGTTTTACAACTTAGTACTTGGAGGGTTTAAATAAAGTACCGAAATGAATAATGTCGAATACGCATACACATTTTTTTTAAATTATTTTATTCTGTATAAGTCACAAATCTCAGTCTATTAGACAAAAAATGGGTTAATTGTGTATTCATGACAATGTGGGGGTCAGATGGGGATTCGCAGCTTAAGAGCAGATGAAATACTGGGCTTAAAAATGACTTCATAAAATGTAAAGGAAACACAGTGGTGCAGTATGATAATCATTAGAAAATAAATAGACTGTTTACTTTTCATTGTCTGGTTGAGAAAATGGAAGTATTTTAGTTTAACAATGCCCATAGTTTAACAGATAATGCCCATACCTAAGTGAGATCCTGTTTATCCTGTTTGTGTAAGAGCCGCATGACTTTTTCAGCTTTGATCGAACGCTGCCCTCTGCCCACATAAAAAAAACTTTGCATAAAAAAAAACAAAACCAAATAGGTGATCAGACATTAAAACTCACTGGGCACTTTTTCTCAGATTATTTATTTCCTGAACACAACATGAGACTAGATTATAGACACATTGTCAAACTAAACACAACACTTATTTCAGATTTGCTGTTTCACACAGTAATCTGGGGAGGCCAAGAAACACATTTATTGAATTTTATTGCACTGATTCGCTTCATGCTTATCTGCATAATGATGCTGATGTCTTGTTCATTATTGTAGATTGTAGAGAGATACCATCACCATGAGCTGGCAAAGAATTCCTTGCATGTGTAAACATAGCAAATAAAACTGATTCTGATTCTGTTGAAACCTTTCACCACGTTCGTCACTGACTGCACCAAGACCACCAGGGAAGAAGTCCAAATGTGAATGCAGAAAATGAATTTCATTCATGTTGCATGAATTCACTGACCGTTTGCACTTAATGGATTTGTATTTGTAATCTCTAGTTTAATGTTGTAGATGCCAATATACTTCCCAACAACATTCTTCAATGAATTCCACTATATTTTCTCTGCCCTCCCCTAGCACAACTCCCTGAGACTGATGACCTCTCTGATTTGTTTTCCAACAAAAAAGCCTTCCTTAATCTTGGTATCAGTTCATGTGGGATACATCTGTGTCATATAGCAAAATACAGCATCTTCTTTGTTTTCATCAGTCCCAGTTTTATATGAAGAGGAGGCAGAAATCTCTTTGTTGCTTGCCAAGTGTTTTATGTGCCACACCTTTCTGCCCTGGTTCTTACACAAAATGCTTACTTTGTGGCCAGTTCCTTTTAATATAATGCGACTCTTCGGCACTGCTATACCAATCACAAAAGAATCAACAGTACTTTGTATGTACCAGCTGCATTCCAAGTAGCAGTTTTAGATCAACACAGATGCTCTGGTTGGTTTCTTTCGTGTGTACTGCATAGCCAGTGGGTACTGAAACTGTGTAACAGCTGTGTCACTGCGTAACAGGACAGCTTTCAGGATTTAATTTGATAAATCCATAAAAAGGCATCATTTTGGGGGGTCATGCACATAACCCAGAGCCACAACTAATGTCAGTGAAAAAACAGAGGTTGTCACCCTGTGTAAAGAAGTTTGTCAAATATTCTGGTGGCTTTGCTACAGGCAATCTGCCTCATGTGGCACTGGTCTAATGACCAAAAAAGATTGGAGTAGTCCATAGAGTTCTTATTTTTCATTGAGAAGCCAAATACATTATCAGACAGAAGTAGCAGTGTGTTACATGATCCTTCTGTTCTCACCATATCACTGTGACTACAAATGTCATTGACTTCTCAGTAGCTTTAAGGGAAGCTCTTAGGTTGACTGCAAAAGTTGCACAACCAGTGGGAGGAGCTCAGGGTTTATCTTGTTCACCAAGTCTACATTTAAAGTAGAGCTCATGGGCTTTCTTAAACAGTTCAGTCATGTACACTCACCACAGACGTAACAGAATGTAAGGCAGCTGCTGTAATAAAACTTCCTGAAGATGGTAAATCCTATTGTTAAGTATACTCTCTATGTTACTGCTTGGAAAACAGTTGTGTCAATATGCAAAGCATAATAATAATAATAATAATAATAATAATAATAATAATAATAATAATAATATCAAGCCCCTTTTGTTTTAAGGGAGAGTTGGCAGCTTCCTGTCATAGAGAATAATTACCTACATAAATAGAATGATCAACTCCATCTGTGCTTGTACACAAATCAGTTTGTTTCACTTTTCAGAAGTAGATACTCTTTCTGTTGATCACACATTAAAATACAATTCAAGTTCATAACTGCATATCAGAATGACTGCTCCTGACAATGACCTACATTTCAGGTGCTGCTGATCAAGGTCAGGGTGTAAAAAATGTTTCGGCTTTGTTCTATCTACACTTACTGACCTGTCAGGATTGCAACAATAATGCCATTTCAAACTGCATGAGATCCTGCGCCAGAGGAAACTAAAGCTCTCACCCACATACCACACAAACACATTTAGATTTCCGCCTAGATCATGGCTTACATTACATAAGCAGACATTTTCTTTCCGTAGGTCTCAGTCTACCAAACAAATTAGTGTAGCTTACTTAATTACACATTACAGGTTTTGTAAAATTATTAAAATGATACAAAAATTATATTAGCATGCAATCAAGTGCTGTAGTTTATAACTTTAGAACAGAGGGATCTTTACTGAGGTTATGATTACACTTTGATACCACAGGAGACTTCAAGAAGTAATTTGAATGTTCTTTGAGGTTACAAACACCTTTTCCGTTTAGTTATTTACTGACAGCAACATTTAATCTTCTCAACATTTAGTCCCTTATAGTTTCTCTTCACCTGAAATGTACATCATCGGTAGATTGAGATTCAGCCAGACTGTTTAATTACATGTATTGTCACACTACTTTCCCTATTTTTGCTACTAAGGTAAAAATGAAAATGACAACTTTTTAGATGAAGTAATTAAGTCAAAATAATGAGATGACATTAGGCCACTAGTAGAAGACTGGATTAAGAATCAGAACTGTATTATGTAAAATTAAATAAAAAGTTATATTTAGAAAAATGGTACATTTTAGACAGTTCATTCGAACTGTAATTAATCTCGAATAAACATCATTCTGTTGCTTATAAGGGTTTTATAAGGACTGAGATCTGAGATAAGCAAACAATAAAGAGTCATAAATTTTAAATTGAACTTTTAATGTAGAATATAAATTCCACTTTCTATGCCTAATCATTTAGTCGAAATTGTACAATGGATTTCAGACTAGAAAAAACTCGACAACTGCAGAAAATGATAACGTGTCTCCAAATCATTTTACTGGAAAGTAATGTTTGCCAGTTGTTCCAATTCAAGAAGCAAAGAAACAGTTTTCAACCGTCAACTCCTACACAAGGAAATGATATGCAATAAAACAACAGTCAAAACAAACAAAAAATAATCCAATGGTTTTACTGTGATCTGAAGATTATCAGTACAGTATCATATAATTATAAGATTAGAATACATCATTTCTCAACAAATGATTTTTGTTGTGGTTAGTAGAGCAAGTGACATGGAACTGTGGAGGTTAAGGCACTGGCCTGTAGAACAGAAGGTTCAAATTCCATTTCTTCCAAGCTGCCACTGTCGAGCTGCCTTAAGCAAGGCCTTCACACCACAATTGTTTGGATCATAAGAGTGCATCAGTTATAAGGCGCTCTGGATAAGGGCATCTACTACATGACTAACTGTAAATGTAAAGTGAGCCAGTGAGATTGCTTGTCATTGTCTTAGTACTTGTTTTTGCTGTTGCTGTTTTGTCTACAAACAAAACTAACAGCGATATAGTTTCATGCTGATCTCTGGCTGTAGGCTATTTTTGCTCCATGAGGAAAATACAACGCACGGGCATCAAATATCCTGAATTATTTATTAGGTAAGAGTCATAAAATAAATAATAGATCAGTAGAACAGAATGATTTGTTTATTCAGAGTGAATTAAATTGTTGTACTTTTGTATTATCGTGTATATTTTGTAGTAGTAGCTCTTCTCACTGCCATGTGCTTTATGTATTGTTGAGCTGACGTCACTGGTGATGTGGGGAAAAGATGCAGGCTATAAAACTGTTCCCTGTGACAGTGACCTGTACTGAAGTCAGTATTCTTTGTTTGTGCTCACGTCCAATTTTAGAACTATAAATATATGAGCGTAAATATTTACAGACATTGGTCTGTATGAAAGCAATGATGAAGCCTTGCGAAATGATGAAACTTGAGCTACAGGCTCAAGTATTTGTATTTCAGCCACTGTGTTTGTGTGAATACAGTATTTCCTGAGAGCACTCGTAGCGGTTGAGTGCTGGTTATTAAGTGTGCCTCTAGTTATCAGACTTCTTCAGTGAAGAAAATGGTAAATATTTTACTCTGCTTTATCTTCATTCCAATAATCTTTAATGTTTGATCTCTGGAATTCCCCCAAAGCTAAATATCCAGTCAAGGGTAAAATCTTATAAAATTACAAGTTCCACCTAATTGTATAGCAAGTATACGTTGGCCCAACATTAGCTCAACAAGATTGGTTACATTGGCATAACGTTGGCAGTTCATATTAGGCCAACAACATTTTGGCTGGCTCATTGGCCAGACGTTTGACGGTGGGCTTACCTTGGCCTGATGTTGGATTCTGACCACTTTTCATCAACAGGGAAAAGACTTTGTAACATATAAACCTTCTGAAAGTATCTATAAGTAACTATCTACAAAATAAAAAAATAAAAAAAATGTGTGATGTATAATTGGTAACGAAGCACATGGAAAAATGTAGAACTTTACACTTAAGACTTTACAAACATTTGCAAACAATAAAAACATTTTTTGTAAATAAATATTTTTCAATTACAAAAGTCTTGAAAAGATATATCTTGATCTTATATGCTATAGTTTTAGATTCTCTATTTTATTATACTCTTCATAATGTTTCATTTTCTCTAAAATATTAGTCTACATATTATATTTTAAATATTATATTTTTAAATATGTTCTCTGTGTTAATATTTATCTTCTGTTGATTTAAGCTATTACTATAAACTTATTCATTAGATGACTTAGTGTAATTCTTACATATCCTGTATGTCATCTAAGCCACCCAAGAAGGAAGAGGAGAGGAAGGAGACACAGGCAAGGAAAAAATGCTAATAGTGTGTTTATTTTACACACAATAGCAAAGGCACATTATCAAACCTCACAAAAGAGTATTGCACCAGTCAACGTATGGACGCTGAATCACAGCCAAACCAACTCAGGTCACAGATTTAACCAGCAAACATCAACATTTATAAAAATAAAGCACATAAAAATAAAAAACAACGAGACCATCAAGCCTCGCATTGCACCTTGGAACTGGGCATGCCCCTGGAGAAAATATTGGTGCTACCTCAACTACACTCATTGACAAATACAATACACCCAGATAGAAACATCAGGAAATCTCTGCATGCAGTTCTGTATCAGGCAGATATGTAAATGATTACAGGTGTGGTCTGATTAGACACTGGGTCTTGCCACAAAAGGGTATAAAAGTACTTACCCCGCTGCCCTATAAAAAGGCTCTCAGGGCCTCCTTTTGGGAAGTGTACCTTTGGGTGAGAGAATGTCGACTGCTAGACGTGCGTCACAGAGGCACATCTAGCAGCTGTTAGTGTTGGGAGCAGTGGTTCCATGAGGGCACACACACACAGTGAACAGGCTCCCAACAAGCACAAGCAGCTCCCACTGTTTCACTGTCCACCAACCAGACACAGGTGGCACCTTCACTGCACACCCCTGTCTCTGGCCGGACCATTTCCAGGTGCTTAGCAGAAGGAGATTTGTCATAGTTCACATTAACATGTCCTGACTTTGACAACCAGCCACCATCACCTTGTTATGAACTGCAGAGAACATACACTGCATTCTTACAATTATTCCAAGTGGCATTTGCACCTCTGTCATTGTTTCATTCTCATTTTCTGTTTTTCTTTCAGGTCAAGACTACACCACTGTGTTGTTTGAGTGGAGTATTTAGCTATTTGTAGTACTGATTTTGGGTTTTTTAAGTGAATTTGTCCTGCATACAAATTGGAAAGTTAACATGAGTGCACCAGGAAGCTGGTTCAGTTCACTTTAGGTGGCGTGGTGACATTTGCTGACAGAAACTCCACGCACAACTAGAGTGTAATTTTTGTGTCAGATGTTTACTGAATAATGATCTGTAGGAAAAGATTACTTTCTTTTTCCAGCAACCACTTCTGTTCTCTCCCTCTACTGCAGTTCCTTTGTTTTTGTTCTGTGAACTGCACTACAAAGAATAGGAGCTAAAGCTAAATTAACACTAATAAGCTTTTAGCTAAAGCAGGTTTGCTCAAACTTAAGTTTGCCCAACACGTTGCAATTTTTCCTTTCGCTTGATAATGGGAACTTGAGCCACTTGAGGTCAAGACTGACTGATCACCACTTTCAGTATGTGAACTCTTGTATGTCACAACCACAGCTTTCAAACTAAACCTAACATGTATAAGGCAGTGAAGGGAGGGCGGAACACCATCCCTCAGATTAGTTTCTTGTGGGTTGTCCCTTCTGGTAAGTTGTTGCATCTGGTTTGAACATTATAACAGTTATAACAGTATAATGTCTCTATTTATAGATACATAATCGCACATCAGTACATCATTTGTCCACAGATCAGGTACCCCCATCATTCAGGGGATTTCAGCTTCTGCCAGAACGTCACTAGCTGTTGTGGTGAGCTGAGGATGGCCGTAATCAAGTAGGCAAATTCACTGCGTGTAAATCCCCCAGAATGATAGGCCTTGAACTGGGATGGGTCGGGGGGTGATGAAGGAGAAATACCTAGCTCTTTCAGACACTTGCCCACATAGGCATCTTCTATAAAAAATGATTTAATGTTTTTAGAAACTTTAACAATTCTTTCTGGTAGGTCATTCGAGAAAACGTAACCCATACCCAAAAAGTACGTGGGGTAATAATTATCAGGATAAACTTCCTTTGGAACATACCACTTGGAGTTTTTGTCTCGTATGACCATCTGGTTCCACATAACCATCCCGGTCATGTAACTCGTCTTGGGTGTGTTGGGTGACAGGAGCAAACTCATGAGGTTGTGGAGGTTCAGGAACATGTCTGAGTCGATCTTCATGGCGTACTTGGCCTCTGGGCAGCATATAGCCAGCCAGTCCATGATCACCAGAGTTTTGATGGTCAGGTTCTTGTACGTATCCATGAAGGTGCTCTGGATCAGGTCGTGGTGCTGCTGGCTCTCATTCAACAATTGTTCTTGCTGTTTCTCAGCTCTGTTTCCTCCAGGTAGACCCAGCATAAACAGCACCATGACGGATTTTCCCTGAACTACACTCTCATTCCCCCAAGTCCTGCGGATGGCATTGCGAGCTTCCAGCTCCTGAGGAGCCACTGGCACCATCAAAACCAGAAATGGCTGCTCTCCTTTACATTTTCTTGGCTCATTTATTTTGAACTGGTAGTTTTTCGGATACGCTTCGTGGTAAAGTAAGCCAGGAACAGAGCTTGCCTTACTTTCCTGATCGAGCGGCAGTGTAGTCCAGTTATTTGTTGTCCGTGGAGCATTTGTGGAGCTGGGTGGAAATGGAGTTGTTGATGTTTGATTGGCCATTTGGATTTTCATAGACCTGAACAAATATTGATAAGCAATAAGTACAATGACAGTGATGAAAAGCTGCAAGATGAAGCGGTTCCTATTGCTGCCCATTATCTGAAGAAAACAAAGAAAACAGTCATTTATAACTCTGCCTCAGGGCTTCTTTGGATGGGTAATAGATGTAAACAAAAACATGAACGATGTAAAGATGTTTTACGACCAATAATGTGAACATCCTGAGAATAGCTCTAAAGTGAGTATCAGCATCAAACTTTCAAGTTACTATATAAAGTCTAACTTAAACATGCATTTGTTTTTCTTATCTAGTCTACAGTTTGAGTTTATACTACATTACATTTACATTTACAGCATTTAGCAGACGCCCTTATCCAGAGCGACTTACAATTGGTACAATCTTACAATCCAAGCAATTGTGGGTTAAGGGCCTTGCTCAAGGACCCAACAGTGGCAGCTTGGCAGAGGTGGGATTTGAACCCTGGACCTTCTGGTCCATAGTCCAGCACCTTACCCACTAGGCTACCACAGTCCCACTATAATAATGACTATAGTCTATATAGTCTACTATAGTCATTATAGTCATCTGACCTGTCAGACAAAGCCTGTGTGCAGAGATTGGTGTTGCAATGTGGGACAGAGATGATCTTACATACTGAAAGAGGGATCTATCAGCTTGTGCAGTCAACCAGTAACACCAAGAATGGAAGGTTGATGGCACACACAACACAGTACAATTAATGTATGTTTAGTTTATTTTTATACTGTTTCAACTTATAGATTTTAAAGTATTGTACATATGTAAGTTGTTCTACATTTGGTGGTATAATTGTCCATTACTTGTTCTTAATTACTTCTACAATATGTAAATATTTCGGAAGAAACTCTGATTTGATTTAGTTTGGATATTCATTGAATTATTTCTTCTGCTTCTGCTTCTGCTTCTTTTGCTTCTGTACTGACAGCTTAAATTATGTTCCTGTAAAGTGAATGTAGCAAACTGAGAATAGATCAGTACCAGAGATATAATGGTTAAAGTGCAAATTCATACTGAAACCATCTTTCTGATGCTTCTCATGATTCTGTTAGAAGAGCTCACACCATACTCATACTCACACCCGTAGTCTAACTAGTAATAATAATAATAAGTAAGCTCTTTATTCTGTCAAACTGATACCAAAGCTTCACAAACTTACAAGAGACGTTGTACCCCTAATTGTCTGAGGTAATGGAGTGAACAAAATACAATCTGGTTGCAGTTTTAAATGTGTTTTATCCTATGGAGTGTTAAAAGTTAAGCAAAATGAATGGTTTTTAGTTTTATGTTAACCCTTGGCTAGTAGCCCCTTACTTAAGATCAATCAGTGTTAACACACTTCCAGACACTCACACAGTGATCTAACATGTACATTTGTTGTGCTCTGGACCAATACCACGTTGAGCCATATGAAGGGGAACTATCAATGCATTTTACTGTATATTACAACCCCAAATCAGAAAATGTTGGTACAGCATGGAAAATGCAGATAAAACAGACAGTGATTCTTACATTTATTTGACTTTTTTTTTACTGCAGATGGTATGAACCTGAGATATTCCATGCTTTTTTTCTGGTCAACTTCATGTCATTTGTTAATAAACATCCATACCTGCATTTCAGGCCTGCAACACATTCCAAAAAAGATGGAATGGTAAAGTATGCACCACTCAGTAATGTTGCCATTCCTTTAAACCACACTTAAAAGACATTTTGGAAACAAGGACACAAAGAGATTTAGTTTCAGGTGGTATTTTTGTCCCATTCTTCCTGCAAACACATCTTACGATGTGCAACAATATTGGGTTGTTGCCTTTTTAACATTACTTCTACTTAACATTAGATCACTTACAAACAAAGCAGTGATTGTAAATGAAATGATCACTGATAAACGCTTACACGCTCTCTGTCTCACTGAGACTTGGATTAGACCTGATGAATATTTAGCCTTAAATGAAGCCTCACCTCCTGGATACATTCATGCTAGTCGCCCTCGTCTAATGGTCGGGGGGAGGCATAGCCACAATTTTTGATAAAGAGTTGGTTTGACAGCTATCCCATTACAAGGCTAAATTCTTTTTGAATACTGATTCTTATGTGACTGATCCTCGTTATGGAAGTCAAACCACACTCTTTTCAGCTTAATCCACACTATTTTAAACCACCACCTTGACCAACCCGCCCGCCTGTCCTATCAAATTTTCTTCAGGAATTTGCTAACTTTCTTTCCTGCTTCGTACTGTCAACAGATAAGGTTTTAATTGTAGGTGATTTCAATATTCACTTTGACAATGAGCAGGATCCACTTAAAATTGCTTTAAAGTCCATCTTAGAATCCATGGGTATCACTCAGAATGTGATGGGACCAACCCACCGCTGTAATCATACTTTAGATCTAATATTACCATTTGGTGTCAATATAGATAACCTTGATGTTTTCCCGCAAAGTGATTCGATTTCAGATCACTATCTTTTAGTATTTGAGCTATCTAATAAATAAAATCCTTCTGCCTCGTTATCACACCAAGCACACTATCACAGGTGCTACTCCTGCTGCGTTTATTAAAAACCTACCAGACTTGAAATTTAATACACCTACAGAGATCAATCATCTTGAGTGCGTAAATGACCAATTAGAATGTGTGCTTCGCTCAACCCTGGACATCATTGCTCCTGCTGGGGTCAAACACATTAGGGAAAAAAGGCTAGCACCATAGTATAATGATCACACCTGTACCTTAAAGCAAAGAAAACAGCATCTAGAGCGGAGACATAGTAAATTGGAGGTGTTTAAGATTGCTTTGAGGGACAGCACGACAGAGTATAAGCATGCCCTTACTAAAGCTAAAGCTGCATACTTCTCCTCAATCACAGAGAAAAATAAGAATAATCCAAGATTTCTCTTTAATACAGTCTTCAAATTAACAAAAAACCCCACAGAAAGTGATTCTCCCATTCTGTGTAATTTTAACAGTAATGATTTCAAGACTTTCTTTAATGATAAGATAGAAAACATTAGGCATCAAACTCAATGCTCATCACATCACCAAACTATTCAGAAACCTTCCAGATGCAGCACTAGTGAAGACATCTGTTTAATGATCTGTAAATCAAGACTAGAATCTTTTACCCCAATTACTAATACTGAACTATCCGCACTGATCAGCTCGTCTAAGTCATCAACATGTTTATTAGATCCAATTCCTACACGTTTACTCAAACAAGTAATACCTAGTATTATAGAGCCACTGTTAGTTATTGTAAATTCATCCCTTACCTTTGGTTATGTCCCCAAATCCTTTAACTCTGCTGTTATCAAGCCACTGATTAAAAAAGCCAGTCTTGACCCTTGTGTGATATCTAATTATAGACCAATTTCAAATCTACCGTTTCTGTCTAAAATCTTAGAAAAAGCCGTCTATCAGCAGCTCTGTAGTCACCTCCAAAGGAATGATATTTATGAAACATTTCAGTCTGGCTTCAGGCCCCATCATAGTACTGAAACAGCACTAATTAGGGTACTAAATGACTTGTTAATGTCCTCAGATAAGGGATGTGTTTCTTTTCTTGTTCTGTTAGATTTAAGTGCAGCATTTGACACTATAGATCATGATGTTTTACTAAACAGACTAGAAAATACTTTTGGTGTTAAGGGATTAGCACTTTCTTGGTTTAACCTACTTAACCGACCGGTACCAGTTTGTTCATATAAATAATCTACGCTTTAAGCTCTCAAAAGTGAAGTATGGCGTGCCTCAGGGGTCAGTGCTTGGCCCGCTTTTATTCTCTCTGTACATGCTGCCACTAGACTCAGTTATTCGTAAACATGGCATTAGTTTCCACTGCTATGCAGATGATACACAGCTGTACATATCAGCCAAACCTAATGACAGCCTTACAATCAACAAAATTGAGGCCTCTGTAAAGGAAATAAAAGATTGGATGTTATTTATTTTTCTCTTAATTAACTCAGATAAAACTGAGGTTCTATTAGTGGGACCCAAGGCTGTGAGAGACAGGTTGGCTACATCTGTCCTAAATCTAGATTGGCTCTCCAGTATTGTCCAGTCCATATGTAAAAAACTTAGGGGTCACATTTGATTCAGATCTCTCCTTTGATGCGCATATTAGCAGCATCACTCAAATTGCTTTCTTCCAGTTACGTAATATCGCAAAACTTAGAAATATCCTCTCTTTTAATGATGCAGAGAAACTTGTTCATGCGTTTATAACTTCAAGGTTGGATTACTGTAACGCCTTACTTACTGGATGCTCTAGTAAATCTATAAATAAACTTCAGTTAGTTCAGAATGCAGCTGCCCGAGTGCCAACACAAACTACAAAATTTGATCATATCACTCCTGTTCTACCATCACTACACTGGTTACCAGTTAAATTCCGCATTGATTACAAAATACTTCTTATAACTTATAAAGCTCTACATGGCCTGGCCCCACATTATCTGAGTGAACTCTTGGAGTTTTACAATCCAACTCGTCTACTTCGTTCGCAGGGTACAGGACTTCTTTTAGTTCCTAGAATTACAAAAATTCACAGTAGGGTGAACGGCTTTCTCATACATGGCCCTGCAACTATGGAATAAACTTCCCACTTTAGTTCGAGACTCAGACACTCTACAAATTTTTAAGTCTAGGCTAAAGACATACCTATTTACACAGGCTTTTGACTAGATTTAGACAAGGATGCATGGCTTGGGTCACTGGGGCCGGAGTCTGGAGTCATGTCTGGCCTGCCTGCCTTGTCCGTTAGCCAGGAGTGTCGAGTGGGCGGTCTGGCTGAACTGGGCTTCGGTCCTCGTGATCTTGACTCTTGCATCCTTGCCTTAAAATAAGGGCAGAGCTGGGGGTTCATAGTCAAAGAGTCTTATGGTGATCAGAGACGTTGGGTTGCTGTCTTCTGCCTCCCGTGGGGTTGTCAATGTCTCATGTGATCCCTCTTGGCTGTGTTTCCTACCAGTTCTCCTCTTTCTAGCTATGCTGCTATTGCT
This sequence comes from Ancistrus triradiatus, assembly GCA_025084515.1. Classification (NCBI taxonomy): domain Eukaryota; kingdom Metazoa; phylum Chordata; class Actinopteri; order Siluriformes; family Loricariidae; genus Ancistrus; species Ancistrus triradiatus. The sequence goes on from JAJAGP010000162.1 coordinate 55,659, forward strand.
AATGCTGCCGGTGTCTCACGCTACACATGGCATCAGTGATTGACATGGCATCAGTAATTATTAATTGACACTGGGCTCCTAATCAATAACTAATTACATTTTCTGTTTCCTCTCCGAGCTGTGTTCCGGCAGTTCCAGCCCCACACATGATGTTCATCCGCTGGAGCTCCACTGTGCTAAGTCACAAGTTAAAAAAAATATTATTCGACCAAATGACTCCTGACTGTAGGTTTCGCTCTTGATTTATCACATCCTACCCCCCGGGCCACTTCATGTCTATGTGCTACTTCACATTTTATTCGACTTTGACTCCATGACGGTTTTCGCTCTTAGATTTATCAATCATATCATATACCCGGGCCACTACATGTCCGATGTGCAATACTTCAACTTCTATTCAAACTTGACTCCATGACTTTAGTCGCGCTTAGGATTTATCATCTACGCTGCCCAGGAGGTTGGGTCCCTTTTTGAGTTTTTGGTCCGCCCAAGGTTTTCTTCCTAAACTAAGGGAGTTTTTTTCCTTGCCACTGTCGCCCTAGGCTTGCTCAATTTGGGATTGGACGTAGTTATTAGGAGATAATCTAAACTTGTAAAGTTGCTTTGAGACAATGCTCCATTGTAAAAAGCGCTATATAAATAAATCTGACTTGACTTGACTTGACTTGACTTTTTTTGTTTCAATATTCTCCACACATTCTCTATTGGGGACAGGTCAAGACTGCAGGCAGGCCAGTCCAGTACTGGTACCCTCTTCTTCTGCATACGTGCCTTTGTAATGTGTATAGCATGTGGTTTTGCATTGTCTTGTTAAAAAATGCATGGACGTCCCTGGAAAACATGTCATCTTGAAGGCAGCTTCTGTTGCTCCAAAATCTCAGTGTACTTTTCTGCATTAATGCTGCCATCAGAGAAGTGTAAATTACTTTTACCAAGGGCATTGACCCGATCCCATACCTTGACAGAGCCTGGCTTTTGGATTTGTTGCTGATAACATGGTCCATTACATCTTTGGTCCGGTGCACATGGCGTCCATTTCTTCCAAAAAAGATCTGGAACACTGATTGGTCTGACCACATTTCTACTGTGTGATGGTCCATCCAAGATGCCTCCAAGCCCAGAGGTTGCCACTGTCGAAGCCACTTCTGGACAGGGTTAACATGAGTCTTCTTTTTTGCACAGTAAAGGTTTAAGTGGCATTAGTGAATGGAGTTCTGTATTGTAGTGCTTGATAAAGGTTTGATAAAATAATCCCTTGCCCGTGTGGTTCTATCCGCTATTGATGAATGAGGGTTCTTGATGCAGTGCCGTCTGAGGGATCAAAGATCACAGGAGTTCTGTTTAGGATTATACCCTTTGCCTTGATGCACTGAAATTCCTCCAGATTCCTTGAATCATTTAATGATATTATGCACTGTGGAAGGAGAAATATGAAAATCCCTTCCATGCATTTGTTGATAAACTGGAGATCCTCTGCCCATCTCTACTCCTCGAAGGACTCAGCTTTTCCTGGATGGTGTTTTTGTACTAAATCATGATTACAATTACCTGTTTGAAATCACATCATTAATTTTTTTTTTTTCATAAATTGCCCCTGTCCCACCCTTTTTTGGAATGTCTTGCAGGCCTGAAATTCAGGAATGGATGTTTATTAACAAATGGAATATCTCAGGTGAATATATTTCAAGGACATCTCTCAACTTGTTCCCAGTAAAGGGTGGATGTAAACCCCCCAAGTCCAATTCCAAGTCCAAGTCACTAACGGTCAAGGCAAAATCGAGTCACAAGTCTTTTCTGATTTTGTCTGAAATTTGAAAGTCTTCAAATTTGGGACAGGAGTCACTCTGGAGTCCAAGTCATGTGACTCGAGTCCACACCTCTGTTAAACACTAACTAGATTAAGTAGATGTTAATCTGCCATGAATGAGAAATGAAAACTTCAAAGAACTTTTTATGAATTGCATAAATTTTTTATAACTGATGCCTTTGTTAGTTTAAAAAATGCATTTGCTTTAGTGGTCTAATATGTACCTTTGGTAGGTTATACAGTTATAAGTGGCTAAAACATATCACTATGAGCTACCATTGCCTTTCCTACAGCATGTCTGACTTTCTTTTAAACATTTGCATAATGTCCATTATCCCATGCGAAAAACTAAAAAAACTAGCTCTGACTGGACTGACTTTTTACTGCCATTATTTTAGTGTGGCACAGAAACATTTTACTAGGACACATGTCACAATAAAGTGGGTCAGCTGATGAGGATGAGAAACTAATTAACAGTTAATGTACAGTCCAGTTTAATACTTTCTCGAGCCCAATCTAAACAAATTCGTTTTCTTTAGATCGTCCTTAAGAGCTCTGAGAGGAAGAAAAGCACGTTCTTACAGCAAAGCCTTCAAGTGCATTAACTTCCTCACTTGTTGACTGTTTTTGGTAGCTATAGATAAAGTAAACTTGGTAGATTATCTCTACTACACAGCTTTGTACCTCACCCCCACCCAAAAACTTCCATATATGGTCTTTCATATAGAAAGAAAGCAGCACATACCGAATTATATATTTAGGTATTTCCTGACATATGTATATGTCGTTTATAGATCTATTTAAACCGTGATACAGCTCAAGAGTTTGAATTTAATAGACGTTTAATAGAAATTAATACAAATAGGACTAGAGTAATCATATTTACCGTGGCACATGTAGTGGGTTCACGGTTGTTGATAAAGTGAAAGTGAATCCCGTTACAATCCCGTCTTAAAAAAAAGTCTTAGAAACGAATTTGTGGAAATGCCTAAAACGTCAGCATCAGTGTAGTCTAATAGAGATTAACAAAGTGTAAAATTAACGTTCGTTTATTTCAGCTCCTAAATAGTTTACAGAACTCGAGGCACTTTTAGCCTACAATCATTAACAAACGTTAATTGCCTACTATCAAGATCAGTCAATCGATTATATACATGGTTTCAAATGTTGTTATAGACGTTATAAAAAAACACAAACCTTCTGGTCGTTTATAACCGGTGCAGACAGAGCCTCGCAGGGTGTCCGTTACACTCTCAACCACACACACACACACACACACACACACACACACACACAAACACACACACCCCTACAAATGGATTGTTTTGCTATCCTTTTGAGGGCTTTACATTGACGAATGACAATGAAGGATTGGGGAATTACTGCTACAACTGCACCTACACCTAACCCTTACCTTAAACTCGGTAACCTAAAGCAAATATTTTGGATCTGTAGTTTTTCGAATAAAAGTGGGCATTTTTGTTGAAAAGCAATTACTGAGGACTCGCAAAGCGGTCCGCATGAGTCAAAATTGAGAGGTACTCCTAACGTCGTAAGGACATTTGGTTCTCACAAATATAGTAAGACAAGGTAGAGTACACACACGACAAATTTGGTGTACGTCACGTTATTTTCGGAGTATGGTTTCGTTTTGTGTAAGAACCAGGAAAAAACACCCAAAACTAAAAATACGCCATTCTAATGTGAACAAAACGTCACAAGACACTAGAAAATATCACAAATGAAATGAGGTTAGTAAAAAAAAAAATGTATACATAAACAAGTGATTTGTTTTTATGGTAAAGTTGTTTCAGCAGTGATGCAAAATGATTTTTGTGTTAGAAACCTTTAGGTTATTTAATGTAAACCCATGACTTTCTTAAATTAGTCCACTATAATAAAATAAAATATAAATCTTATTCAGCCCTGCTGTACAAAGATCAGTATTACTGTTAGGATTTTTTGGGACTGTCAAAAGAAGACTCAGAGTCACAATCAGGAACAAAACGTACATACGACTTTTGAATACTAGTTTCAGTTATTCTCCCAATTTACACAGACACTGTGTGATTAAAAAGTTACATCATGAGACTATGATGGTGCTTTGCTTAGTGAGTTACTCAAAAGGTCCTGGGCTCAAGCTCCAGCACTGTCAAGCAAGTGGCGGTTCTAGAACATTTCAGCTGGGGAGGTCAGGCTGGGATCATTTTAGAGCATAAACATATTATACTTGGTTATTTATTTCTTGAGGAAAATGATCAAATATTACATATCAGTGAGCGTTAAAAGTATGTGAACCTCTAAGGTTAGCAGTTAATTTGAAGGTGAAATTAGAGTCAGGTGTTTTCAATCAATGGGATGACAATCAGGTGTGAGTGGGTTTTATTTAAAGAACAGGGATCTATCAAAGTCTTGTCTTCACCACACAGGTTTGTGGAAATGTATCATGGAACAAACAAAGGATATTTCTGAGGACCTCAGAAAAAGAGTTGTTGGTGCTCATCAGGCTGGAAAAGGTTACAAAACCATCTCTAAAGAGTTTGGAGTTTGGACTTTGGGTCAGACAGATTGTATACAAATGGAGGAAATCGAAGACCATTGTTACCCTCCCCAGGAGCCAACAAAAATCACTCCAAGAGCAAAGCGGGTAATAGTTGGCAAGGTCACAAAGGACCCCAGGGTAACTTCTAAGCAACTGAAGGCCTCTCTCACATTGGCTAATGTTAATGTTCATGAGTCCACCATCAGAAGAACACTGAACAACAATGGTGTGCATGGTAGGGCTAAAGATCACGTGGACAAGCTAGAAGGCTATTGGAAGAATGTTTTGTTGATGGATGAGACCAAAATAGAACTTTTTGGTTTAAAAGAAAAGCATTATGTTTGAAGAAAGGAAAATGCTGCATTCCAGCATAAGAACCTTATCCCATCTGTGAAACATGGTGGTGGTAGTATCATGGTTTGGGCCTGTTTTGCTGCATCTGGGCCAGGACGGCTTGCCATCGTTGTTGGAACAATGAATTCTGAATTATATCAGAAAATTCAAAAGGAAAATGTCAGGACATCTGTCCATGAACTGAATCTCAAGAGAAGGTGGGTCATGCAGCAAGACAACGACCCTAAGCACACAAGTCGTTCTACCAAAGAATGGTTAAAGAAGAATAAAGTTCATGTTTTGGAATGGCCAAGTCAAAGTCCTGACCTTAATCCAATGGAAATGTTGTGGAAGGACCTGAAGTGGAGCAGCTAATGAGAGGAAACCCACCAACATCCCAGAGCTGAAGCTGTTCTGTACGGAGGAATGGGTTAAAAATCCTCCAAGCCGGTGTGCAGGACTGATCAACATTTACAGGAAACGTTTAGTTGCAGTTATTGCTGCACCAGATACTGAAAGCAAAGGTTCACCCACCTTTGCCACTCACTAATACGTAATATTAGATCATTTTCCTCAATAACATGACCAAGTATAATATTTTTATTTCACTTGTTTAACTGGGTTCTCTTTATCTACTTTTAGGACTTGTGTGAAAATCTGATGATGTGTTTAGTCATATTTATGCAGAAATATAGAAAATTCTAACAAACTTTCAAGCACCACTGTATTAATGCATCATGGGAACAAAACAACATCGAATTGAGTTCAGACATCTTTGTACTGAGAACAAATCTAACAGACCAATAACTTTGCTTCAGTGGTTATGTTGCATAAAGAATTATACTCCATATGGGCACGCACGCAGACAGACACACTTTAATACAGCTTACGCTGCACCAATTTACACACTAACCTATTTAGTCATATATTAGGTGACAAATAACCATATCACTGCTCCCTCTAGTGGTTGTTTAATGAAATGCTGTTTAGTCAGAACAATAGCTTAAATTACCTTAATAAATAGCTCTAACTGCCCTAGATGTATCGGTATTTCGTAGTTCCTTGAGACTGACCTAGGGAAATTTTCGCCACATTTTTTAAAGGTTTGAATGAACCACGTGAATGAAATTTGAATGAAATGCGCTCAGTACTGCTGTCAACACATAGACTGTGTATATAATGGGAGGTACGTCAGCGGATGAAAAGTGAAGCCTCTATATGCCCTCTAGTGACTGGCTGCAGTACAACCCCGCCCATTCCCATGTAAGTGAACAGCTCAGGGGGCAAGTTTTCATTTCAAATAACACATCCGTCGATTTTTTTCTGGATTTTATTCTATCAATTCAACAAGCTACCACCACGTTAGTATCTCTCCTAGTGTTTTTCTTTACGATGAATGGGTTTTACGGAAGTTATTTGGCGATACTTAAAGGGGTGTGGCGATTAGGTGATTGACAGCTATGGCTGTGTTGATTGACAGCTCAGACATGCGCTTCAACACAAGGTACCGTAATGCATAGGAGTGATGAAGTCAGATTTATTTATATAGCGCTTTTTACAATGGAGCATTGTGTAAAGTGTCCAGTTTTGCTGGTAACTGGTTTGCAGATGATATAAGCCAGTGTTTCTCAGCCCTGTTGTAGCCTTGCCAATCCGGTGAAAGTCATTAACTGTGTAATGTGGCAGGTCTTATAAAAACCGTGTGTAATAATCCATCCTATTCAGTTTAAGAGCACAACTGCCGACAGGTGGTAATGGCTAACTTCCCGTTTTACAGGAATCCAGTGAGCTGGTTGAGTGAAATCCGGAAGACGTTTGTGCATATGGCGTATGTCCATAATCCATGCTCATGAATAACAAATGACCATCGCGAAATAAAGGTTTTGTACTGAAGAACACAGCAAAATTCCTCAAAAATGTCTCAGCAATGCAAAGAAAAAAACTTCTGATTGCGAAATCGATGTTTTACTGAACAAAGTGCATTCACATCAACCTTTTTTTATTTTTGAGAGTCCATGGTGGTGTTTCAGGTAATAAAGAAAGCAGCTTGACACCAAATTCCATGTAGGTTGTATGAATACATCTACAATCTTCTAGTCAGAAGATTGATTTGACCCGGATCCTGCTGGACCAAGATCTGGTACCTCTCATATTTGGAGCACAAGCATTCCGGTGTTCTTATTTGTCTGGATTAAGCACCTCTGCTTATTTATGTATGAAATGAAAATGGACAATATTAATAAACGAAGTTTATTAAAATGGTACTTATGTGTGTAACCTCCTTTCCAAAAACCCAAATGGGTCATTTTCTTTGATCATCAATTACATGTGTGCTCACGATTCAGGAGAGCTCGTGGACAGCGAGGTTTGGAAATGGCAAAAAAAGACTGCTGGTAGTTAAGACAATGTAAGTCTTTTTCATTGATATAGCTATTCTATTTTGAAGGCTACTGTATTAGGTGTTGAACTACAAGAACAGTTTCTTGTTGCATATTCAATTATCCAGGTGAGAAAATACAAGCACATTTGTGTATTTGTTCCGGTACCTTGTCACTTAATGCCCACTTACCGGATCACAGCACGCTCCGTGTTCCCTTACCTCATGTATTACAAATTAAGCACTGCTTCGAGCATTTGTTTTTATTTTTTTTACCGATGATCCTACGATCTCTTACAGCGACACTCTCCAAACGCCAATCTGCCAGCCGAGCTGCGTCTGAGGCTTCCACCTGGCCACATCACTCAGAAGATAACATTTCATATAACAGATCAATCACACATTGACTGAAAGTTCGTATTTTTATTTATATATGTGAATGCATCACTAGATCATCATGCCATGATGCAGTGGCGTAGGTTTCATTTAAACTTTAAACTGCTCACACCACCCAACCTAACGGATCTAATGAGTACTGTTTTACAGTGGTGCTTAAAAGTTTGTGAACGCTTTAGAATTGTCTATATTTCTGCATAAATATGACCTAAAACATCATCAGATTTTCAAACACAAATCCTAAAAGTAGATAAAGAGAACCCAGTTAAACAAAGGAGACAAAAATATTATACTTGGTCATTTATTTCTTGAGGAAAATGATCCAATATTACATGTTAATGAGTGGCAAAAGCATGTGATCTTTGAAAGATCTTTGCTTTCAGTATCTGGTGTGACCCCCCTGTGCAGCAATAACTGCAGCTAAACGTTTCCTGTAATTGTTGATCAGTCCTGCACACCAGCTTGGAGGAATTTTAGCCCCTTCCTCTGTACAGAACAGCTTCAACTGGATGTTGGTGGGTTTCCTCACATGACCTGCTTGCTTCAGGTCCTTCCACAACATTTCCATTGGATTAAGGTCAGGACTTCGACTTGGCCATTCCAAAACATGAACTTTATTCTTCTTTAACCATTCTTTGGTAGAACGACTTGTGTACTTAGGTTCATCGTCTTGCTGCATGACGCACCTTCTCTTGAGATTCAGTTCATGGACAGATGTCCTGACATTTTCTTTTAGAATTCTCTGATATAATTCCGAATTCATTTTTCCAATGATGGCAAGCCGTCCTGGCCCAGATGCAGCAAAACAGGCCCAAACCAAGATACTACCACCACCATGTTTCACAGATGGGATAAGGTTCTTATGCTGGAATGCTGAGTTTAGGGAGGGTGCGGCTCTCATCTCCTGCAACATTGCCCATAGTCTTATGGCCCTATTGGTTAGGGGCTGACTATCCAGAGCAGGGGTCAGGCAGCAGACAGATGAGGTTAACCAACTGTCTGCTGGTAACCATGCACCGTCACCCAGAACTCACGTTATTGAAACAGTGTCTGTTACCCGCGTCTGTCCTAAACGTAAACGCTCTCCAAAAGTCTGTTTTAATAACTTCATTAGTATAAACACAGATAGCTCCCATAGAAATAAAAACCTTGGACTAAAGCTAGGATTACTTAACATTAGATCACTCACAAACAAGGTAGTGATTGTAAATGAAAAGATCACTGATAAACGCTTACACGCTCTCTGTCTCACTGAAACTTGGATTAGACTAGATGAATATTTACCCTTAAATGAAGCCCCACCTCCTGGATACAGTCATGCTCATCGCCTTCGTCCTAATGGTTGGGAGGGAACTGTAGCAACAATGTTTGATAAAGAGTTAGGTGTTACAGCTAAATCACATTACAAGGCTAATTCATTTGAAATACTGATTCTTAATGTGACTGATCCATCGTTATGGAAGTCAAAACCACACTCTTTCCAACTTATCACTATTTACCGCCCACCAGGTCCCTATTCAGAATTTCATCAGGAATTTGCTATCTTTCTTTCCTGCTTACTACTGTCAACAGATAAGGCTTTAATTGTAGGTGATTTTAATATTCACTTTGGCAGGATCCACTTAAAATTGCTTTCCAGTCCATTTTAGAATCCGTGAGTATTACTCAGAATGTGAGGGGACCAACCCATCGCTGTAATCATACTTTAGATCTAATATTAACATTTGGTATCAATATAGATAACCTTGATGTTTTCCCACAAAATGATTTGATTTCAGATCACTATCTTTTAGTATTTGAGCTATCTCTAATAAATAAATCCTTCTGCCTCGTTATCACACCAAGCGCACTATCACATCTGCTACTCCAGCTGCGTTTATTAAAAACCTACCAGACTTGAAATTTAATACACCTACGGAACCCGATCATCTTGAGTGTGTAAATGACCAATTAAAATGTGTGTTTCTCGCAACCCTAGATATGATTGCTCCTGCTAGGGTCAAACGGATTAGGGAAAAAAGGCTAGCACCATGGTATAATGACCACATCCATACCTTAAAGCAAACAACGCAGTGCAGAGCAAGTGGAGACATAGTAAATTGGAGGTATTTAAGATTGCTTGGAGGGACAGCATGGCAGAGTATAAGCATGCCCTCACTAAATCTAAAGCTGCATATTTTTCCTCGATCATAGACAAAAATAAGAACAATCCTAGATTTCTCTTTAATACAGTCTCCAAATTAACAGAAAACCCTACAGAAAGTGATTCTCACGTTCTGTGTAATTTTAACAGTAATGATTTCATGACTTTCTTTAATGATAAGATAGAAATCATTAGGCATAAAACTCGATGCTCATCACATCACCAAACTATTCAGCAACCTTCCAGATGCAGCACTAGTGAAGACATCTGTTTAATTAGCTGTAAGTCAAGTCTAGAATCTTTTATCCCAATTATTAATACTGAACTATCCGCACTGATCAGCTTGTCTAACTCATCGTGTTTATTAGATCCAATTCCTACATGTTTACTAAAAGAAGTGATACCTAGTATTATAGAGCCACTGTTAGTTATTTTAAATTCATCCCTTACCTTTGGGTTATGTTCCCAAATGCTTTAAGTGTGCCGTATTCAAACCACTGATTAAAAAAGCCAATCTTGACCCTTGTGTGATATCTAATTATAGACCAATTTCAAATCTACCGTTTCTCTTCAAAATCTTAGAAAAAGCCGTCTATCAGCAGCTTTGCAGTTACCTCCAAAGGAATGGTATTTATGAAACATTTCAGTCTGGCTTCAGGTCCCATCATAGTACTGAAACATCATTAATTAGGGTACTAAATAATTTTATTAATGTCCTCAGATAATGGATGTGTTTCTTTTCTGGTTCTGTTAGATTTAAGTGCAGCATTTGACACTATAGATCATGATGTTTTACTAAACAGACTAGAAAATACTGTAGGTGTTAAGGGATTATCACTTTCTTGGTTTAAATCCTACTTGACCGACCGGTACCAGTTTGTTCATGTAAATAATCTACGCTCTAAGCTCTCAAAAGTGATGGATGGCGTGTCTCAGGGGTCAGTGCCAAACCAAATGACAGCCTTACAATCAACAAAATTGAGGACTGTGTAAAGAAAATAAAAGATTGGATGTCATTTAATTTTTTCTTACTTAACTCAGATAAAACTGAGGTTCTATTAGTGGGAACCAATGCTGTGAGAGACAGGTTGGCTACATCTATCCTAAATCTAGATGGCTGTTCAGTATTGCCCAGTTCATCTGTAAAAAACTTACGTGTCATATTTGATTCGGATCTCTCCTTTGATGCACACATTAGCAGCATCACTCGAATTGTTTCTTTCAATTACGTAATATCGTTAAACTTAAAAATATCCTCTCTTTCAATGATGCAGAAAAACTGGCTCCTGCGTTTATAACCTCAAGGTTGGATTACTGTAACGCCTTACTTACTGAATGCTGCTTGTAAATCTATAAATAAACTGAAATTAGTTTAGAATGCAGCTGCCCGAGTGCTAACTCGAACTAGAAAATTTGATCATATCAGTCCTGTTCTATCATCACTACACTGGTTACCAGTTAAATTCCACATTGATTACAAATTACTTCTTATAACTTATAAAGCTCTACATGGCCTGGCCCCACATTATCTGAGTGCACTCTTAAGCGTTTTACAATCCAGCTCATCTACTTCGTTCACAGGGTGCAGGACTTCTTTTAGTTCCTAGAATTAAAAAAGTCACACTAGGGGGAAAGGCTTTCTCATACATGGCCCCCCAACAATGGAATAAACTTCCCACTTAGTTCGAGACTCAGACACTCTCCAAATTTTTTAGTCTAGGGTAAAGACATACTTATTTACGCAGGCTTTTGACTAGATTTAGACCGGGATGCATGGCTCGGGTCACTGGGGCCAGAGTCTGGGGTCATGTCTGGCCTGCCTTCCTTGTCCTTTAGTGGGCAGTGTCGGGTGGGCGGTCTGGCTGAACTGGCCTTCAGTCCTCTTGATCTTGACATGTGCATCCTTGCCTTGGAGTAAGGGCAGAGCTGGGGGTTCATAGGCAAAGAGTCTTATGGTGATCAGAGACGTTGGGTTGCTGTCTTCTGCCTCCTGTGGGGTTGCCAATGTCTCATGTGATCCCTCTTGGCTGTGCTACCTTCTGGTTCTCCTCTTTCTAGCTATACTGCTATAGCTAATGCTGCCAGGGTCTCATGCTACACTTGGCATCAGTGATTGTTAATAGACACTGTGCTCCTTAATCAATAACTAATTGCATTTACTGTTTTCTCTTCGAGCTGTGTTCCGGCAGTTCCAGCCCCACACATGATGTTCATCCGCTTCAAGGTGTCTCAAGCTGTTTCCATCTTCAGCTCCAGTCCCACCATACCCGGGCCACACCAGAGGGCAATAACTCTCTCCCTCCTCCGGTTATCTGGGGATGAAGTGCCGCCAAGGACTTTCCTGCTTAGGCTCAAGATCCTGGAGTGACTCTGTGTATTGGACTAATTAATGCCGATGTGCATATTTTACATTTTACTTGAACTATGACTCCATGACTTATTAGTTTAGATAAATTAGTTTCATTCTTACGTTTATCATCTACACCGCCCAAGGAGCTTGCGTCCTTTTTTGAGTCTTGGTCCTCCCAAGGTTTCTTCCTCATAACACTTGGGGAGTTTTTCCTTGCCACTGATGCCCAAGGCTTGCTCAATTTTGGATTGGATGTAGATATTAGGAGATAATCTAATATTGTAAAGTTGCTTTGAGACAATGCTCCATTGTAAAAAGCGCTATAGAAACAAATTTGACTTGACTTGTTTACCTTTCTCCAAACATAACGCTTTTCTTTTAAAACAAAAAGTTCTACTTTGGTCTCATCCGTCCACAAAACATTCTTCCAATAGCTTTCTGGTTTGTCCACGTGATCTTTAGCAAACTGCAGATGAGCAGCAATGTTCTTTTTGGAGAGCAGTGGATTTCTTCTTGCAACCCTGCCATGCACACCATTGTTGTTCAGTGTTCTTCTGATGGTGGACTCAAGAACATTAACATTAGCCAATGTGAGAGAGGCCTTTGTTCGTGCCATGATACACTTCCACAAACGTGTTGTGAAGAGCAGACTTTGATAGATCCCTGTTCTTTAAATAAAACAGGGTGCCCACTCACACCTAATTGACATCCCATTGATTGAAAACACCTGACTCTAATTTCACCTTCAAATTAACTGCTAATCCTAGAGGTTCACATACTTTTGCCACTCACTAATATGTAATATTTCTCAGTAAGTAAATGACCAAGTATAATATTTTTGTCTCATTTGTTTAAATGGGTTCTCTTTATCTACTTTTAGGACTTGTGTGAAAATCTGATGGCGTTTTAGGTCATATTTATGCAGAAATATAGAAAATTCTAAAGGGTTCACAAACTTTCAAGCACCACTGTATGTTAAGTAAACCATCGGATATGCTGCACCAATAAAGTAAAAATGGTATTTAATATGCCAAACATTGTACCTTGAAGATAAATATATATTTACTATGAATAGCTATATTTAAAATTGAAATTATATTTAAGCCAGCAGTGTCTCATCCCCGTGCTAGCGAGAAAAAGCTGTTTGGAAGTTTCTCTAAATAACAGACTGTAATATTAAACAGAGTGGTTGTTATGTGTAATTGGGTTTACGTTTTTATGTATTATAGAATTGTAATATTAATAATTCTTATTATTTTGTGAGTACTTTAATTCAAGTGCAGTCATGTCTAATGACACTTTTGGTGCCTTTCGGACGTTACGAACAGTTTACGAGTGCTGATGACCATGTGTAGATGTCATACGCACTAACATTTTGGGACTACGAATACTTTCATGAATCCAGACATTTACGAAAAAGGTTTTTACTAACGATTTACGTGCAAATTCGTTCTGCTCACATTTCATGAATGAAGCCCAGTGTGTGCCTGACTTTGGGTGTGTCTGAAATATCACCCTATTTACTATTTAGTGTTCTATTTAGGGTGTCAGCCATTTTGTAGGGTTGTCCGAATTCTCAGTGGATAAGGTACACTACTATGTTACCCATAATGAACCGTAAATATCGTGGACAACCGATGTACACTACTTACGATTTGTTTGTTTATTGATTTATTTAAAGTCGCTATCAGCATCAGTTGCCATGTTCAGCGACACACACAAGGTCACATCTACGCACAAGGTTCCTTAAGACAAGTCACATGTATATACACTCAAGTCAATGTCAATTTAGCCTAATCAATTAACCTAACACGCATGTCTTTGGACTGTGGGAGGAAACCGGAGTACCCGGAGTAAACCCACGCAGACACGGGCAGGACATGCAGAAGGACAGAAAGGACCACAGAAAGGACCCAGAAAGGACCGATGACTATTATAGATTATATATACTAAATACTGTTATAGAGTATTATAGAATTGTAATATTAATAATTATTATTTTGTCAGTACTTTCATTCAAGTGCAGTCATGTCTAATGACACTTTTGGTGCCTTTCGGACGTTACGAACAGTTTACGAGTGCTGAGGACTAACATTTTGGGACTACAAATATTTTCATGAATCCAGACATTTACGAAAAAGGTTTTTACAAATTATGTACGTGCAAATTCGTTCTGCTCACATTTCATGAATGAGGCCCAGTGTGTGCCTGACTTTGGGTGTGTCTGAAATAGCACCCTATTTACTATTTAGTGGTCTATTTAGGGTGTCAGCCATTTTGTAGGGTTGTCTGAAGGTCAAGATATTTGGTTATTATTGTCTGAATTCCCTCGTTTGTGTTGCTCACTGCTACCCTATATAGTGCACTACACAGAACACACTATATAGTGATCAGTGAATGAGTAAACAAGTGGAAAAACAAAGTCATTTAGGAAGAAACTATTGGTGCATGTACACTATATAGACAAAGGTTTGTGGACACCCAAATTACATCCAAAACATAGGTATTAGCATGGATTTTTCACCCTGATCTTTGCTCCAACAATAGCTTTTGTTTTTCTTATAGGGCTTTCCACTAGATTTTGGAACGTGACTCTGAGGTCGGCTTCTGATGTTAGGCAGTAAGCATTGGATCAATTTTCGTATTCCAGTGCATTTTCAAGCTGCCTGATGAAGTTGAGGTCAAGGTTCTGTGCAATCAAAGTTGAAAAAAACAGTTCTCAATGGACTTGGTTTTTATGGACTGACTGGCAGCGGAATGTGTCATATGAGTCACTGTGGTATTCAGTACAACCCATGCTTCAAGTGACGTACACTGATATCAAGGGCAGGTCTGACATTGGACAAACAGGTTTACACTTTTTGTATATAATATATTAACGCTTGAAATGATCAGTAACTAGATTTGATTAGGCATAGCCTACTTGAGTCACGTTTTGTTCTCCAGTTTTCATTGTATTTTTGGTGCGGTCTGTGTATAGCTTCTATGCCAGATTTTTTTTATTATCACTTGGTGGAAATATGTGGGCTGCAACAAGGAAGAAGCTATTAAATTTTTAAATGGCTCTGACTCACATCTGTGCCCAGGATGGGCCTTTTTGTCAATAAAGTTATTCACTCATTCACCAATGGGAGCATCATCAGCATTCCCTGCACTCAGTTCAGTTTCGAGGCATGCGCCTCTGCATGTCATTATGGGACTGTGGTAGCCTAGGGGTTAACGTAATCCCACCTCTGCCAAGCTGCCACTGTTGGGTCCTTGAGCAAGACTCTTAACCCACAATTGCTTGGATTGTAAAACTGTATCAATTGTAGGTCGCTCTGGATAAGGGCGTCTGCTAAATGCTGTAAACGTAAATTATGTCTTGTCAGGAAATACAGCCGAACTACACAATCTGCAATTGTGACAATAAAAACGATCATAATCACAGAGGAATTGTATTGATAACACAGAGCAGAGAGAAAAAGCTTTGTTTTAAAAAAAAATATGTTACATTTCATTAATTTTTTTTTATTGCAATATAACAGGTGAGGCACTGCCTTACCTGCCTCTCCTGACTGTACGTCTCTGATGAATTTGTTACAAGTGAGTGCTGCTGAAATAGCAGAGCTCAAAAAGGCCATAAACACAGCAGATATGAAAACCAAAGGTGTTCACATTGTTTACAGATTATTTTTTAGTTTAATTAAGTAATAATTTATTTGTTTTATTCTCCATCTATATCAACTCGTGCTGAGTCTCTATAAATAAACAGATACCCTTTACCCAGCGTTATCTTTATCTATCTTTTCAGTCAAAGTTTTTCATAGCACACCCTTGTACCATCACTTCCTCAGGTAAACGGTGCACATGTACTTGACCATCCACATGATGGAAAAGAAATTGATGCTCATCAGACTAGACAACCTTCATCCATTGTTGTTAGGTCCAGTCCTGGTTAGCACGCTGACCCTTCCATGGCTACACAGTCCCATACTCAGCAGGGATCACTGTGTGTTGTGACACATTCCTTCTGTAAATGTCATTAAACCTTTCTGTGACATGTACCACAGTAGCTCTTCTGTCCATTTGGTCACACCGGAAAGGATTCATTGTTCTTGTGCATGGATGAGCCTTGGGCAGCAACACCATATTGCCAGGTCATGGTCTGTCCTCCACTGTTGATAAGTACTCATCACTGCCGACCAGGAGTACCACATAAGCATTGATGTTTAGGAGCTGCTCTGACCCAGTCATCTAACTGTAGTGATCTGTCCCTTGGAAAAGACACTCAGATCTTTACTCCTGAACGTTTCTTCTAACACGCTGACTACAAAAAGTGACTGCTCCCTTACTGTCTAACACATCTCGACTTTGTTACAACAACATTTGTTCATTATTTGGTCTGTAACTCGTCATAATGATTTAATGGCACACATTCCTATAGCTTGAACAAAGTAGCTTAAGTGACCCTGTGCCATTTTGTGGTTTGCCTAAGGTTGAGCTAATGATACCATCGAATTGTTGTTGAACCACTTACACATGTAGTAACTGGAAAATACAAAAGAGTTTTAAGCTCTACCCAACTACACAATAGGACAAAAACCCGACGTTACATTGAATACGCCCCGTTGCTCTATGAAAAGCGAAGGACTAAATAAACACCCTACAGAAAAAGAAAAACCTTTGCTTTCATCCACCCCCATCATTCAGGGGATTTCAGGTTCTGCCAGAACGTCACTAGCTGTTGTGGTGAGCCAAGGATGGCCGTAATTAAGTGGGCAAATTCACTGCGTTTAAATCCCCCACCATGATAAGCCTTGAACTGGGATGGATCGAGGGGTGATGAAGGAGAAATACCTAGATCTTTCAGACACTTGCCCACATAGGCATCTTCGATAAAAAATGATTTAATGTTTTTAGAAGCGTTAACAATTCTTTCTGGTAGATCGTTGGAAAAGACGTAACCCATGCCCAAAAAGTACGTGGGGTAAAAGTCATCAGGATAAACTTCCTTTGGAACATACCACTTGGAGTTTTTGTCTCGTATTACTGGCCTGTTCCACATAACCATCCCGGTCATGTAACTTGTCTTGGGCGTGTTGGGTGACAGGAGCAAACTCATGAGATTGTCCAGGTTCAGGAACATGTCTGAGTCAATCTTCATGGCGTACGTGGCCTGTGGGCAGCGTGTGGCCAGCCAGTCCATGATCACCAAAGTCTTGATGGTCAGGTTCTTGTACGTATCCATGAAGGTGCTCTGGATCAGGTCGTGGTGCTGCTGGCTCTCATTCAACAATTGTTCTTGCTGTTTCTCAGCTCTGTTTCCTCCAGGTAG
The DNA here is from genome assembly GCA_025084515.1 of Ancistrus triradiatus. Taxonomy (NCBI): domain Eukaryota; kingdom Metazoa; phylum Chordata; class Actinopteri; order Siluriformes; family Loricariidae; genus Ancistrus; species Ancistrus triradiatus. The sequence continues at coordinate 72,924 of JAJAGP010000162.1, forward strand.
ACCCAGCATAAACAGCACCATGACGGATTTTCCCTGAACTACACTCTCATTCCCCCAAGTCCTGCGGATGGCATTGCGAGCTTCCAGCTCCTGAGGAGCCACTGGCACCATCAAGACCAGAAATGGCCGCTCTACTTTACATTTATTCGGCTCATCTATTTTGAACTGGTAGTTTTTCGGATACGCTTCATGGTAAAGTAAGCCAGGAACAGAGCTTGTTGTAGTGTCTTGATCGAGCCGCTCTATAGTCCTGGTCTTTGTTGTCACTGGAACATTAGTGGTACTGGGTGGAGATGGAGTTGTCAATGTTTGATTGACTGTTTGGATATTTATGGGCCTGTAAAAATACTGTAAATGTTGAGTAACAGTATTGAGCCACGCTTCGGATGGAGTGAAGGAGTTGTAGAAACCAATAACGCCAATGAAAGCAATGAACAGCAGCAAGATGAAGCAGCTCCTTAGGCAGTCCTTGACCTGGGGGGCCATTATCTGAATGACAACAAAGAAAAGTCTTTTTATTTTCGGTTTTATTTAACATCGCTATCAGCATCAATGTACTGTATGAACAATGAACATATAATAACATTCACTGTTATTTATGTCACAAATGGGTGTCATTGGCACGTTCATACATGTCTTCTGGCAGTCTCGCTCAGTTAGGCAACTCTGGGAATCAGCAATGTCTTTATTATCTTCCCGGCTGGGACCGGACATTCTTTTGTCTCCAGCTATGTTTTTGCTCAGAGATAACTCTGTTCCCAACATAAACTTTTGTGAAAGGAAAATCATAATGGCTGCTAGTACTGCAGTCAAGAAGACTATCTTAAAATTTTGGACTGAGTCGTGCGTACTCTTATGTTCTCTGTTTTTGCATTTCATTCTGAACTTTTTAATGCTGGAGTGAGCCACAGCCATCATGCTAGGGTAACAACTATTGAACGGTGGTTGAAAGCTATTGATTGAAGGGCATGGGGGATTTGTATGTGTGCTTGTTTGTTTGTTTTGCATGAGAATATATAAAAATATATAAAAATATATCTGCAGCAATAACTTTTAATAAAAATGCATGCAGTTAATAAAGCATTCTTTATGATACTTTACAGTTAAATACACTCATTATTTATGTTTTATTAATGAAGAAACAATGTTCCTGTCACCAAGAATAGGACTCTTCAGAATGTTATGAACTAGTGCCTTGTACATACTTTATTGTTACCAAAACAAACTGATCCACACAGCAGTAGGCCAACCAAGAACAGTTTTTGCTGTTTTATCTTTTTTGCACATGCACACGTCAATAAGGTTGTGACATTCGTCTTAAACATCCTGTATTTCACAACAGTGAAACGTTTTTTTTTCTTAGGTGCAGGATATGCAACGTGAAAATTGCGCAATGTTTATATTTGGAGTCATATTTTCACTGATGCTTGAAAGTTTGTGAAGTTATGCAAAAACGTTCTATATTTTGCATAACTATGACGCCAACATCATCAGATTTTCACACAAGTCCTAAAAGTAGAACAAATTAAACAAATAATCCAAAAATATTATAGATGGTCATTTATTTATTGAGGAAAAGGATCCAATATAACAATATAACGGGATTGGCAAACATATGTAGAACTTTCCACCTGTTCCAACCTCTACAGCCGATTGTTGGTCTTGTTATGGGTCTGTTGCTTTCTGTGTGTCCTGCCATATATAAATTGTTGGTACCCCTCAGTTAATGAAAGAAAAACCCACAATGGTAACAGAAATAACTTTAATCTGACAAAAGTAATAATAAATACAAAGTCTATGAAAATGAACAAATGAAAGTCAGACATTGCTTTTCAACCATGCTTCAACAGAATTAAAAAAAATAAATAAACTCATGAAACAGGCCTGGTCTGAAATGATGGTAGCCCTGAAAAATGTGACCAAAGGGACATGTTAAATCAAGGCGTGTTCACTAATTAGCATCACAGGTGTCTACAATTTTGTAATCAGTCAGTGGGCCTAAATATAGGGCTTCAGTAGTCACTGTGCTGTTTGGTGACAAGGTGTGTGTGTACCACACTCAACATGGACCAGAGGAAGCAAAGGAAAGAGTTGTCTCAGGACAAATTATAGACAAGCATGTTAAAGGTAAAGGTTATGAGACCATCTCCAAGCAGCTTGATGTTCCTGTGACTACAGTCGCATATATTATTCAGAAATTGAAAACCCATGGGACTGTAGCCAACCTCCCTGGACGTGGACAAATCAAAAAGACGGATAATACAAATGGTAACAAAAGAGTCAAGAAAAACTTCTAATGAGATTAAAGGTGAACTTCAAGCTCAAGGAACATCAGTGTCGGATCGCACCATCCGTCGATGTTTGGGCCAAAGTGGACTTAATGGGAGATGACCAAGGAGGACACCATTGTTGAAAACAAAACATAGAAAAGCCAGACTGGAATTTGCCAAACTACATGTTGACAAGCCACAAAGCTTCTGGGAGAATGTCCTATGGACAGATGAGACAGAAATGGAACTTTTTGGCACCGTCCCTACTGTGAAACATGGAGGAGGTTCTGGGGCTGCTTTGCTGCATCTGGCACAGGGTGTCTTGAATCTGTGCAGGGTACAATGAAGTCTCAAGACTATCAAGGAATTCTAGAGAGAAATGTGCTGCCCAGTGTCAGAAAGCTTGGACTCAGTCGCAGGTCATGGGTCTTGCAACAGGACAGTGACCCAAAACACACATCTAAAAACACCCAAGAATGGCTAAGAGGAAAACACTGGACTATTCTGAAGTGGCCTTCTATAAGCCCTGACCTTAATCCTATTGAGCATCTCTGGAAGGAGCTAAAACATGCCGTCTGGAAAAGGCACCCTTCAAACCTGAGACACCTGGAGCAGTTTGCTCATGAGGAGTGGGCCAGAATACCTACTGAGAGGTGCAGAAGTCTCACTGACAGATACAGGAATCGTTTGATTGCAGTGATTGCCTCAAAAGGTTGTGCAACAAAATATTAAGTTAAGTGTACCATCATTTCAGACAAGGCCTGTTTCATTAGAGGCACACGGACTTTCAACTCCCTCCACAAATTTTTCTATGGAGTTGAAGGTCTGGAGACTGGCTAGGCCACTCCAGAACCGTGAAATGCTTTTTAATGGAGCCACTTCTTCGTTGTCGCGCGTTGTGTTTTTTGGGTCACTGTCATGCTGGAAGACCCATTTCCACGTTCCATCTTCAATGCTCTCGACTGCATGGAGGAGGTTTTGGCTTAAATCCTCATGATACTGGCCCAGTTCCTTCTTTCTTAACACTGATTTTTTTTTCCTTTCCCCTTTGCGAACAACACCCCAAAGCATGATGTTCCACCCCCAAAACAATGCTTCACATTAGGTATGATGTTCTTGGGATGCAACTCAGCATTCTTCTTCCTCCAAACATGACAAAGTTGGATTTTTTACCAAAAAGTTCTTTTTGGTTTCATCTGACCACATTTTGGTTTTTTTTCTTCCCTCTTCTCCCCAATCCTCTTCTGGATCACATCTATGCTCTCTGGCAAATTCAATGGTCCTGGACCATGAGGGCTTGGTCCCTCTCGGCGTATGTGTTACAGTGATGGTAGCCTTTGTTACTTTGGCCCCATCTTCTCTGCAGGTCATTCCTGTGAGGTCCCTCTGTTAGTTTCTGGGATTTCTGCTCATCGTTTCTCATGATCCTTTTGACCCACGGGAAAGGAATCTTTGCTTGGGCCCCCAGATCGAGGGAATTATCAATGGCCTTGTATGTCTTCCATTTTTCTTACATTGCTCCCACAGTTTGTTTATTCACTACCACTCTGCTTGCCTATGGTAGATTCACGTCTTCCCACCTGGTGCAGGCTTTACAATTTGCTTCCTGGTTTCCATCGACATCTCTTTGGGTCTTGGTTATGGTTGAGTTTGGAATCTGAACTGTTTGAGGCTGTGGACATGTGTCTTTTATATATAGATAACGATTTCAAACCAGGTGCCATGAATACAGCTAACGAGTTGAGAGACAGAAGAGCTTCTTAAAGAATAAGTTACGTCTGTGAGAGCCGATAAATCTTTGCTTGTTTGTGATTACCAAATACTTATTTTCCACCATGATGTACAATTAAAATCTTTAAAAATCCTACAATGTGAGTTCCAGATTTTTTTTCTCATTTGTCTCTTATAGTGAAGTGTAGCATGATGAAAATTAAAGACCTCTCGCTCTCATCCTTCTAGGTAGGAGAACTTGCCCATCAGTGGCTGACTAAAAAATACTTTTTTTGCCCCACTGTAATTGTATTATAGATATAGACTATTATATATATATATATATAAATATATATTATTGCATTCATTTTCCCCAGATCTTGTGTTGAAATGTGGGAGAATATCTCCAGCCATCCAATGATTCTCCATGGGGGGTTCAGGTCCTGGACTCTGTTGGTGGCCATCCATGTTTGAAAAAAATGGTGTATCCTGCTCACTGAACCACTATTTTTACAATTTGATCTCGATAATCCTGGCATTGTCAAATCTTGGGACTATGCACGTGCCATCAGGAAAAAAAATCCAAAGATAGAATAACCTGGTCATTCAGTATATTCAGGTATCAGCTGTACTCATTCTTTGGTCACTTAACATTGCTGAACCCAGGCCTGACCATCTGCAGCAACCCCAGATCACAGCACTGTCCCCACAGGCCTGTACGGTAGGCACTAGGCATGATGGGTACATCACTTCATCACTCTGGAACAGGGTAAATCTGGACTCATCAGACCACATGACCTTCTTCCATTGCTCCAGAGTCCAATCTTTATTTTCCCTTGCAAATTGAAGACGTTTTTCCGGTTAGCCTCACTGACAAGTGGTTTTCCTATGACTACACAGCAGTTCAGTCCGAATCCCTTGAGTTCCTTTTGCATTGTGTGTGTGGAAATGCTCTTACTTTCACTATTAAACAAATCCCTGAGTTCTACTGTTGTTTTTCTACTATTTGATTCCAGCAAACGTTTAAGTGATCACCGATCACGATCAATCAAGATTTTTTTCCGACCAATTTTTTTATCCTTTCTCAAAGATTATGTTTCCCCACTGTCCTTCCACTTTTTAATAATGTGTTGGACAGTTCTTAACCTGATTTTAGTAGCTTCAGAAATCTCCTTAGATGTTTTCACTGCTTGATGTGTGCCAATAATTTGACCCTTCTGAAACAGATTAACATTTTTTTCCACGACCAAAGGGACTGTGGTAGCCTAGTGGGTAAGGTACTGGACTATGGACCAGAAGGTCCAGGGTTCAAATCCCACCTCTGCCAAGCTGCCACTGTTGGGTCCTTGAGCAAGACCCTTAACCCACAATTGCTTGGATTGTAAGACTGTATAAGTCGCTCTGGATAAGCTAAATGTAAATGTAAATGTAAATTTCGACATGGTTGTTTAACAAATGAGAAGCTACTTACTGCATTAGTTAGGGTTAAATAACTTGTTGCCAGCTGAAACATAATCACCAATGCAGTAATTATCCGTGGGATAATTACTTTTTGTATATATATATATATATATATAGTATATATATATATAATCTATATATATATAAAATATATATATAATATTTAATCTCTATTTATATATTATATATATCTCTATCATCTATCCTACATCTTATTATAATCTACTCTATTCACTTTCTTATCCACTTGGTCCTAGAGCAGGTGCCTAGCCAGCGACATAAGGCGCAACGCAGGAACAAACATAAAAAGCAGGGTGCCAATTCATTGTAGAGCACATACACTCATACAAACACTCGAGGAACTTTAGATTCACCAATCATGTTTTTGGACCGTGTTCTTCTGGATTCTGTAAAAATGCAACCACTTCTTATGTTTATATATTTTTGATCGATTTATTAAAACTATTGTTTCTAGTTTTACGTATTTTTTACGTACTTAACAAGACACAGTAATCATTCCCTCTTCCTGACATGTAGTAGCCACATTATCATCTGATGGATCTCATCAACTTCTAAAGCAAACATATTTCTACTGCAAGTAGCTAACATGTAGTGTGCAAACAGAACGAGAAACGCACAGAAAGAAATCAAACACTGTCATCAGTTAGACGAAGCTCAGTTTAAGAGAAATGAAAATGACAATTTGTGTACAAGAAAGAACGTAAGCTTCTGTACAGTTTTAAAATGTGTACAAGTGTATGCACACAAATATTCTCCGACTAAAAATCTAGCTAGCAAATGATTAAACGAGAGGACAGCTTACCTGATAAAATGATTACACGCGGATGTCTTCCTCTTCAAAAAAAAGACGGTGAGTGAGAGAGAGAGAGAGTGAGAAAGAGGAAGAAAGAGAGACGTTTTGTTGAGACTTGCATCTTATGAGACTACTGGCACGCCTCTGTTCTTACCATCGCACAGGTGAGTCTATCAGGGGGAGGAGCTGAGTGGATAGAAGGCAGGTGCAGAAATGGTAACGCAACACTCCATTATTCACCAAATACTCACACTTGCACACCCACACACATTGCCTTTGTAGTATCATGTTTAGGGCAAATTTTTGTCCTTCTGGTGACATATGGTTCTCAAAACAATAGGATACATTATGCCGTTTGAATAGTGTCTTTAATCGCAAGCATGAAGAAATTCAAAGATCAGTGGAGAACGGCATGCAAAGTAGATGCTGAAGAAATAAACTAGGAAGTACAGGATCAAGTACCACAGTGTTCCAGTAATAATAATATACTTGACAGTACAATTTAATTCCATTTGGGACATACCTGTCTTCTGCTATTAAATTGTAATCTTTATGTAACTGGTGTTTATTTGACAATTGATAAATAAATGACAAAGCACACCCACTCTTCGGCCACTTTATCAGATACACCTTGCTAGTAGTTCCTTGGATTCTTCCTCTGCTTTGTCAGATAGGCTGTGACATAAGCACAGGTATGCCCCATTTAACATCCATCTTAATCAATGTTCATTTGCTTTATTGGCTGAGGTCTTAAAAATTATAATCAGTTATAATAGGGGATTCAAATCTGTCTTTTAACTTCAGACACTGTGGCTGTAAACAGCTGGTCACCTCAATATCCAGTGAACGCTGCGGATCCACGAGCAGAAATCTGTCATTCACTTGAAATCTCACTACCTTGGTCATCAGACAGAAATATCAGGTCCGTCATACCATCCCTCTTAAGGGTTACAGCGTTCCCCTAAACAAGGTCTGTTTTCTATAATTATTGTGAATCTCCATAAATTACAAATGCAGCATTAGAGACTTGAATTACTCCTGAGTACTCAGCTACACTAGCTGCCCCATCTAATGCCTTCTCCTCCTCCCAGGTACCACAAAAGACTGTAAGACATGGTGGTAGATGTTTGCTTTTATCCAAGAAATTGCTGTTCACATCTCTAACACTTTCTCACGTTGGTATCTCATTTCAATTCCATGATTTTATATACCTTCATATCATTGTTGTCTACCAGCCTCCTGGCCCTCTGGGAGTCTTTATCAAAGAACTGGAGGGTCTTTTAAGTCTTTTCTGTCCAGTTGGGTCGTACCCTGGTTGGTGGCTTCAATCTTCCAGCAGACATGCTCAACCTCTCAACACCTTCACCTGCTTTTCTCCTCTATCTACAGGTGATATTCTTCTACTTCTGTCATCCTGAAATCCCACCACGTGTCAACTAGATCACATCTCATAATCAGTGTTGCAATAGATCCCTCAAGACCTTCTTCCCTTCATCTCTTCCAAGATAACTCCTTGATGTTTGGTCATGTTTCTTCTGCCTTCAAGACTGCAAGAGTCATTCCTATCTTGAAGAAGTCTACACTCAACATCTGAGACGTCAACAGCTACAGAACAGTATCACTCCTCTCTTTCCTCTCAAAAATACTTGAACGTGTTGTCTATAATCAGTTGTCGACTTTTCTCATACAGAATAACCTACAGGAACACAACCAGTCTGGCTTCAAAAGCAGCACACTCCACGGGAACCTGCCCTGATGGCTATTTTTGAAAAAGTTCATTCTGCCAGAGCATCCAATATTTCATCAGTTCTGATTCTTCTAGACCTTTCAGCAGTACACAGTCAACCAAAAGATTCTCCTTGCCAATCTTGGAATCACAGGCTCAACCTGGTAGTGGCTTGCTTTCTACCTGGAGGGACACTCTTATCAGGTGTCATGGAGAGGCCCCTTATCTACACCACGTGCACTTGCAACTCAAGTCCCACAAGGCTCAGCTCTGGGACTTCTTCTTTTCACTCTGTACACTCCTACTCTTGGTGAAGTCATAACCTCTCATGGCTTCTCCTATCACTGTTATGCTGATGACCTCTCTCCACACGTATCTCAGCATGTCTGGATAGCATCTCATCATGGATGACATTTGACTCTAGACCACAGCAAAACTGAGCTGCTTTTCATTCCTGGACACGGGTCTCTTTTTCATGATCTTGTCAACTCCCATACACTCCTCCAACACAACCTTTGAGAATGCCTGAAAGATCGGAGTAATCTTTGTCAGCTTATCAGTGACAAACATCCATTTACAAAAAACAAAACAAAAAAACCCACTACTTTTTATCTATTTTTTGGGTGCTGGGTCCTGGTCAGTGTTGCGGTACCCATCCAAGAAAAGCATAAGCATGCCCTGCACTGTATGCCAGTCCACTGCAGGGGATTATGTTTCTGCGACAAGGCATAATCCCCTCGTTCAGCAGTAGTAGAACATTGAGTAATTGAACACTGCTGATCCAATTAAAACAGTCCCACTGCTAATTGATTTAACTGTGTGTCACATAATAGCCTAAAATCTCGCAGCACACTCAGACACTCAACATGCATACATAACGCATGCAGGAAGCAGAGACATGGGAGAGTTAGGAAGCATTATGTTGCATATTATAATGTGATCCTTATTTTATCTACTTGTTTGTGTACCTTAAATACAGTATTTCTCCCTAAAAGGCTTAATTATGTGTGTGTGCCATGTCATGCTGGTTTTGGTTGTTTTTAAAAAATGATAGTAGACACTTATAAAAGTTTATATCAAGACAAATTCTCTAAGGACTAAAGAGGAATTTAAGACTTCAGTGGAAGGAAGGAAGGACATCATTCCAAAACAATGGACTTCAGAACAGTGGAAAGAGGCCAGTGCTTAACATCATGGGTTTTCTTCCAACTCCACAGGTCTGTTAAATTGTTATTACAGGAGGTTCGACAGTTGATAAGACTTACATCTAAGTTGCATCTATAGTAAGGCATGCGTAATACAAAACAAAAGATATCAGAAAAAGGATCTGAAAGGAAACGTGAGATTCAGCACACAGGGAGCGGAACTGGAGTAGAAATGGTGACGTGTGTTTTACTGAGCAGCCGTCATGATCATACAGTCACATTTACAATGTCCATAAACGTGTACTAAAAGACTGACGATGAGATTAACACATCAATGGAGCGATAACAATTAGCAGCGAGGCATCAGCAGAGTGAGCAGGGTCAAGATCTGAGGACAGAGTAGGGAAGGCGAACCTGTCAGTAGGATTAAAGTGACACCTATTGACCAGTTGGCTGAAAACTTAGCGGCTCAAAGAGGTAGAATTTCATTGCTGGCAAGACATTTGTCACATTTCAAGAATGGCAAGGGCGTGAGCCGAGGTAGGCGGCTTTTCGAGGTAAAGTGGAAACATATCACCACGTATGTCCACACAGCATACATCAGCTTTTCTGGTACGCTTGTAGGAGTGGAACACAGTAACAGTATTTAGAAAAAATATAGTGCGCATGCTGATGGTTGTGGACAGGATGTGGGAGGAGTCCTGGATCTGTTTAACGACCATCCGATCAACATCCGTTTGCTATACCGACCAAAGTCTTAACAATTCTAAATTATAATAGGAAATCTGTCTTTTAAGTCTGGACGTTGTGCCATAAATGACCAATAAAGCCAGTTACCTCAACAGTCAATCAATGTCACGGATCCACGAGCAAAGGCGGGAGTTTAAGAGGAGAAGTCCAACATTCGTGTGTGTGTGTGTAAAAATAACTGCCTTTGTGTGCTTGCTTGCTCGTTAGCTCACATTTGGACTAGACTGTTCAAACTAAGTTGACGTGATTAGAGACTTTTCTGTGCAAGTGTGTGTATGATTTTCCGCTTCTTATTTGTAACATATATTATTGTTTTGTAACTTATTTTAGATTTGTACCAAGCTGTAAGTGACTTTACAGTGTATGTACCTGTCCTATTGTAAGTAGTACTCCTTTGTATGTCCAACTTCCAGAGAACGTAAGGCGGGCTTTAATGGCACATACTTGTAGTGCATGTATTGCAAACGGAAATGCTGGAACAGAGAGCAACTGGGTTGTTTGGCGTCGGCCATAATTTTACTAGCTCTCTTTCTCACTCTGGATTAATGCAGGTCAGAGAGAGGGTGGAGAGAACTGGCAAACAATGGTTTCCTCTGCACTTCTTACAATGTGCTGTGGCTTGAGTTGTGGACTGAAGCAGCAGAGCAGAGGATTGGATAACAGATCCCCATTGTTGCTGTGTACAAGCTTAGGTGGTGTTTTTTGTTGTTTGACAAAGCGAAAGTGCTGCAAGACCTTTTTACATTTACATTTACATTTACATTTACAGCATTTAGCAGATGCCCTTATCCAGAGCGACTTACAATTGATACAACCTTACAATCCAAGCAATTGTGGGTTAAGGGCCATGCTCAAGGACCCAACAGTGGCAGCTTGGCAGAGGGATTTGAACCTTATCCGCTAGGCCACCACAGTCCCCCTTTTTGGTTATGGTGTTAATGTTCCTGCAGCATTTCAAATCCTTTTGAGTGATCCCAAGAATTTGTGGAACTTCTGATCTGTTTATTTCCATTGAAAGGATTGGTGAGCGTTTCTTTCATCGTTCATTGCTTTTTTGTAATGTTCAGCTTCAGTGGTTGGAATCACACGATAGGTAAATAACAGACTTTATTTTAGTTTGTTCATTCAGCTGTGTTTGAAATGAGTCCCACCCAGGATGCTATTATCAGCAAACTTGATGAGCTTGATTGGGACACTATCAAAAGTACAGTCTTATTTGTATAGTGAGTACAGCACAGCAGAAAGTATGCAACCAAGCAAACCACCAGTGTTGAGAATTACCGGAACTGAGAAGTTTACCCACCCTGTTGTACTGTTTCCTGGTATACAGGAAGTCAAGCAACGCATGGACAGAGATAAGGAATGATCTCAGTTTTGCCAAGAGTACAGAATGAGGGCTGGGGAGAATATAAATAAAACTGAAAGTGTGTAATTCAGTTGGTGGAGCAATCTCTGTGTTGAAATTTATTACATTCTGGTCAAGGGTGCATATGTGTGTGTGTTTGTGTGTGTGGGTGTGTGTGTGTGTTAATAGCTCCAGGGGTTATGAACAGTGGGGCAAAAAAGTATTTAGTCAGCCACTGTGCAAGTTCTCCTGCTTAGTAAGATGAGAGAGGTCTGTAAGTTTCATCATAGGTACACTTCAACTATGAGAGACAAAATGAGAAAAGAAATCACATTTTAAGATTTTAAAATAATTTAATTGTAAATTATGGTGGAAAATAAGTATTTGGTCAATAAATTTGGTTCACCTCAATACTTTGTAACATAACCTTTGTTGGCAATGACAGAGGTCAAACGTTTCCTGTAAGTCTTCACCAGGTTGGCACACACTGTAGCTGGTATTTTGGCCCATTCCTCCAAGCAGATCTCCTCTAGAGCGGCGATGTTTTGGGGTAACACGGACTTTCAACTCCCTCCACAAATTTTTTATGGGGTTGAGGTCTGGAGACTGGCTAGGCCACTCCAGGACCTTGAAATGCTTTTTACGGAGCCACTCCTTTGTTGCCTGAGTGGTGTGTTTGGGATCATTGTCATGCTGGAAGACCCAGCCACGTTCCATCTTCAATGCTCTCACTGATGGAAGGAGGTTTTGGCTTAAAATGTCATAATACATGGCCCCGTTCATTCTTCCCTTAACACAGATCAGTCGTCCTGTCCCCTCTGCAGAAAAACAGCCCCAAAGCCTGTTTCCACCCCCATGCTTCACAGTAGGTATGGTGCAACTCAGAATTCTCCTTCCTACAAACATGGCCAGTTAAGTATCAAAAAGTTCTATATTGGTTTTCTTCTGACCACATGATATTCTCCCAGTCCTCTTCTGGATCATCCATATGCTCCCTGGCAAACTTCAGACGGGCCTGGACATGTACTGGCTTAAGCAGGGGGACACGTCTCCAATTTTCTTCCTGGTGTCCTTCGACAGCTCTTTGGTCTTGAGTTTCGAGTCTGAATGTTTGAGGCTGTGGACAGGTGTCTTTTACACAGATAACGAGGTCACAGGTGCCATTAATACAGGTAACGAGTGGAGGACAGAAGAGCTTCTTAAAGAAGAAGTTAGAGGTCTGTGAGAGCCACCACCTGCCGAATGTTGTGTAGTCCGCCTTGCCCTTGCCTTGATGAGTCAGAGCCTTGGTGGCACAAGGCGGACTACACAATATTCGGCAGGTGGTGTTGATAGTGGTGTTGACTCCACCTCTAAAGGTGTCCTGTGGTATCTGGCACCAAGACGTCAGCAGTAGATCCTAGCAGAGAAGTCTTGTCTTTTGTGAGGTGAGGGCACCAGGGATCAGATTTGTTTGTCCAATACATTCCGCAGATTCTTGAGTGGACTGAGAACAGGCCAGTTAAACACCTTGAACTCTTGAAAAAACAAATTTTTCAAGATGGCAGGTAGTAATATCCTGCTGAAAAAAGCCACTGCCATTAGCGAATACTGTTGTCAAAAAGTGGTGCACTTGGTCTGCAGCAATGTTTAGGTATGTGGAACGTGTTAAAGTGACATCTACATGACTGCCAGGACCCAAAATTTACCAGCAGAATATTTTTCACTTCACCTCTCAGTGTTTTCATGTTATGGTTGATCTGTATGTAAACATAAGTATGTAAGCAACCAAGGCCGTAGCCATGAACTGAACATTGGGGGGAACCAAGTGTAGCAGGTCGTGGGGGATTTGGTAGGCATTAAAGTTTTCAATTAAAATGTTTTTTTTTTACTATAATGGCTGTAATGTACTGTAATGGTCGTGATAAGGGATTAATAAAATGAACGAGTTGGCCAAATCGGTTATCACGGACCTGGCAACCGTGGAACACAGACGGATCCTAACGTTACGCAAAGCTAATGGTATATATTTATTTAGTTATATTTTTACATCAGTGTATTGGGGGCAGGGGTACATTTTGAGAATATCTGAATATTGATGTCCCCCCCCCAAAATACACTGTGACTACGGCCTTGTAAGCAACGTATTAGATAACATTAGTTAAAAAGTATTTAATTCATGAACGTCCTTTCTTATCTTAGCACAGCACTTACTGACCGGAATGAAAGCATAACCCTTTATAAATTCTCTTTATTATACAAGTAGTGACCTTAGAACAGTGATTTATTGTGGTGTGAATTATACAGCACAGCTCTGTACACACACACACACACTTCGCCACACACTTCGTCCCGTTTATACTCATCACTATGGAGTTGTGATGGTTTAGTGTTTCGGTAATAGAAGGTTGTGAGTTACTGAGCACTGTTACTGTTTGTTAACCATTTACTGCTTAGTACAGTTGAGGCTTTGGGTAAAGGGCATCTGGTAAAATGCAATAAATTTAAAGGCTTATTAAACACAGGCTTTGTGTCTACACTCACTGTCCATTTGATCAGTTCCACTTACCATATATATGCAGTTTGTAGTTCTACAATTACAGATTGTGGTCCATCTGTTTGTATACTTTGTTAGTCCCGTTTACTCTGTTCTCTAATGATCAGGACCCCCACAGACCAGGTACTATTTGGGTGATGAATCATTCTCAGCACTGCAGACACCAATGTGGTGCTGGTATGAGTGGATCAGACATAGAGTTTATAAACTCTGTGTTCACTCACTGTGCTCTCTACTAGAAACCTTGAAGTTGTAAAGTCAGAAACTGTAGCTCATCTGTTGCACAGTTTATGCCAGTTTATATCTAAACCCCATTAAACAACGTTGGGATGAACTACAATAGAAACTGAAAGCCAGGCCCTCTTTTCTAATTATTATTATTACTACTATTATTGTTGTTGTTGTTATATTTATTCATTATAAAATAACAGCTTCATAGTTTCTGTTGAAATCCTTGGATCACCGAAACCTTTGTGGAGATAATTAGCTCTGAATGGTATCTTTAGCATCATAGCATCATCATGTAAACTGCAATACTTTAATACACATGTCCACACACAGACACTTTTTACTTTTGAAGATTAAAAGTTAACTGGAACAGGGTTAACTTTTATCTTTATTTTAACCTTAGTCATGCAGTATGAGAGTTCACCTTTTCCTGTTATAATTTTTTTAGGCAGCATTGCGTATTGTTACTGTTACCCAACCGTATTTGCACGTGCAAGTCATATCTGTCCGCAATAAAGATACCACCAGGACGCAAGCCATTTCTTTTCAGCAATAGGCTTTTATGGTTAGAATCAATCATAACAGTGAACAGTCAATTGGGCTGGTGTTGCAGTGCTAGTGGGATGATCCCTGTCCAAGCTTACCTCCCTCCAACAAGACTGTGTCTATGCAGCACCTGGGCACTTGAACACAGGTGTTTGTGTTTGATATGCTAGCACATTTGATCACTGCTTAACACGAGTTCCAGCATTGTCTATTATCATGAAGGTTAATTGTTTTAATCATACCTACATGCAGTGTGTAATTAGCTGTACATGTTATTTTTAAGAATTATACCAGTTTCACAGTACATAATTTTTTAGGGGGTATTTATATAGGTTTGTAGCTTATAGCTCCTCTACTATCGTCAGGAGTACACAGAACATAAATATACAAAAATAATAATAATAATAATAATAATAATAATAATAATAATAATAATATAAAATAGAGACTGTTCTCCTACTTTGAATCACATTGAAGGATTTTTAAAGAATTTAATTGTAAATTATGGTGGAAAATAAGTATTTAGTCAACAACAAAAGTTCAACTCAATACTTTGTAACATAACCTTTGTTGGCAATGACAGAGTTCAAACATTCCCTGTAAGTCATCACCAGGTTTACACACACTGTAGCTGGTATGTTGGCCCATTCCTCCATGCAGATCTCCTCTAGAGCAGTGATGATCTGGGGCAACACGGACTTTCAACATCCTCCACAAATTTTCTATAGGGTTGAGGTCTGGAGACTGAATAGGAAACTCCTAGACCTTGAAATGCTTTTTACGGAGCCACTCCGCTGTTGCCCGAGCAGTGTGTTTGGGATCATTGTCATGCTGGAAGACCCAGCCATGTTCCATCTTCAATGCTCTTACTGATGGAAAGAGATTTTGGCTTAAAATCTCACGATACATGGCCCCATTCATTCTTCCCTCAGCATGGATCACGATCCTGTTCCCTTTGCTGAAAAACAGCCCCCCAAAGCATTGTTTCCACCCCCATGCTTCACAGTAGGTATGGTGTTCTTGGGATGCAACTCAGCATCCTTTTTCCTCCAGTTGAGTTTTTACCAAAAAGTTCTATGTTGGATTCATCTGACCACATGATATTCTCCCAATCCTCTTCTGGATCATCCATATGCTCTCTGGCAAACTTCAGACGAGCCTGGACATGTACTGGCTTACCTTAAGCAGGGCGACACGCCTGGCACTGGAGGATCTGAGTCCCTCTCAGCATAGTGTATTACTTGATGGTAGCCTTTGTTACTTTGGTCCCAGCTCTCTGCAGGTCATTCATCAGGTCCCTCCGTGTAGTTCTGGATTTTTGCTCACCGTTCTCATGATCATTTTGACCCCCACGGGATGAGATCTTGCGTGGGGCCCCAGATCGAGGGAGATTATCAATGGTCGTGTATGTCTTACAATTGCTCCCACAGTTGATTTATTCACACCAACCTGCTTCCCTATTGTAGATTCACTCTTCCCAGCCTGGTGCAGGTCTACAATTTTCTTTCTGGTGTCCTTCGACAGCTCTTTGTTCTTGGCCATGGTTGAGTTTGGAGTCTGACTGTTTGAGGCTGTGGACAGGTGTCTTTTATACAGATAACGAGGTCAAACAGGTGCCATTAATATAGGTAACCAGTGGAGGACAGAAGAGCTTCTTAAAGAAGAAGTTAGAGGTCTGAGGTATGGTTGAGAGCCAGAAATCTTGCTTGTTTGTGAGTGACCAAATACTTATTTTCCACCATAATTTACAATTCAATTCTTTAAAAATCCTACAATGTGATTTCCTGGATTTTCTTTTCTCATTTTGTCTCTCATAGTTGACGTGTAGCTATGATGAAAATTACAGACCTCTCATCTTTCTAAGTAGGAGAACTTACACAGTCAGTGGCTATCCTCAAGATGGTGGTGCCCTGTATGGCAGCGGCTACTCTGGCTCCCATTAGCAATGTGCGTTTTATGTTAAATGTACTCTCTATTCCGACATAGTCGAATACGAGATTAGTCTATAGTCGTACTACCTTGCTCGGACTTCATGCGTCTGATTCATCCAGCAACGTACCAGTGGTTTACTGGCTTTGAAACTCGAAACACTGTGCGAACTGGGTATTTTACACCGGCATGACCCAGAGGCCTGCACAGCAGACAACTCACTCATCATCACCGACCGCCGCAGGAGGCGATGCAAGCGGTGTGAGAGATCACGCAAACGCGGCACTCGCGCAGGAATCGGCGCTAAGCTAAAGGCTAACCCTCACAGACCCGCGCTTCCATCTATTCTACTGTCTAACGTACGCTCACTGGAAAGCAAAATAAACTATTTAAGACTGGATCTAACCACCCAATGCAAGGTGAGAGACTGTTGTGCCCTTATGTTCATGGAGACATGGTTAAACTCCACTGTTGCCGATAGCGCCATTAGCCTGGATGGACTAACAACATTCCGTGCGGTCAGAGACCACACTCTCAGCGGTAAATCTCGTGGACGCGGAGTTGTGTATCTATATCAATAACAATTGGTGTAGTAACGCTAAAATTGTCACAAGCCACTGTTCAGAAGATATAGAGCTTCTCATGCTACAATGTCGACCATTTTACCTGCCAAGAGAATTCACAACCATCAACATCAGTTGTTTACATTCCACCCAGTGTAACCACAAAAAATGCACTCTCCACTCTGTACCAGCCTGTCAGTATGATGCAAAATGCCAACCCTGACTGTTTCTGCATTATTGATGGAGATCAGGCCAACCTCAGGAAAGTACTTCCATATTACTACCAGCATGTGGACTTTCCAACCAGGGGAGAGAAGACGCTAGACAAGGTTTACACCAACATCAAACAGGCATTCCGAGCAACACCCCCCCCCCCCACCTTGGAAACTCTGACCATCTCTCTGTTATGCTAATACCAGCATACAGGCCACTGTTAACCATAAACAAACCGTCTGTGAAACAGATCAGGACATGGCCAGATAGAGCAGTTTCAGCACTTCAGGACTGTTTTGAATGCACAGACTGGAATATGTTCAGAGAGGCTGCCACTGTAAACCAACAAATTAACCTGGAGGAGTATGCCGAGTCTGTGACAGGATTTATATCAAAGTGTGTGGAAGATGTAACCGTCACAAAGAAGATCACCACACATACCAACCAAAAACCCTGGATTACCAGAGAGGTGCATGTGCTCCTGAGAGCATGTAATGCTGCCTTCAAGTCCGGGGACAAAGATGCTCTTAAATCAGCAAGAGCTAACCTAAACCAGAGCGTGAGGGCAGCAAAGAGGGCCCATGGACAGAAAGTCCTGAGTCACTTCACCAACTCGAAAGATTCCAGGCGCTTATGGCAAGGCATCAAGTCCATCACAGACTACAAGTCCTCGCCACCACCCAGTGATGACAATAACAACTTCCCCAACACACTCAACACAAACTTCAGTTTGTTTGAGAGAAATAATACTACCACAATAACAAAAGACCCTCTCAGTCTGGACGATGAAATACTCCGCCTTGACCCAGCTGATGTCCGAAAGTCCTTACAGAGAATCAACCCACGAAAAGCTGCAGGACCTGACAACATACCAGGGCATGCACTCAGGGAATGTGCCGACCAACTGATGCATGTTCTGACAGACATCTACAACATCTCCCTGAGTCTAGCCATCGTTCCCCAGTGCTTTAAAGCCACCACCATCATACCACTGCCAAAGAAGACAGTGTCACCAGTGTCATTATTCAACGACTACCCTATAGCACTCACTCCCATTATGATGAAGTGTTTTGAAAGGCAGGTCAAAGACCACATTACATCCAAACTTCCTGCTACATTTGACCAACTTCAGTTTGCATATCGCCCTAACCGCTCCACTGATGACGGCATATCAGCAGCACTCCATCTGAGCCTGGCGCATCTGGAGAATAAAAACAGTAACGTGCGGATGCTTTTCATTGACTTCAGCTCCGCCTTTAATACAGTTATCCCCCAGCATTTGGTAAAGAAAGTGGGTCCACTAAGCATCAACACTCCACTGTGCAACTGGTTATTAGACTTCCTTACAGACAGACCCCAGACAGTACGTGCTGGAGGAAATGCCTCTAAAACAGTCATCATGAACACTGGAGTCTCTCAGGGCTGTGTTCTGAGCCCTCTGATGTTCAACATGATGACTTATGACTGTTGTGCCAAATACGATTCCAACAACATCATAAAGTTCGCCGATGACACAACGGTGGCGGGCCTCATCAACAATGATGACGACTCATCATCTGGTGTGACAATAACAACCTGCCACTGAATGTCGACAAGACGAAGGAACTCATTGTTGACTTCAGGAGGAAGCACATGGTACATACTCCACTCATAATCCAAGGCAATGCTGTGGAGTCAGTGAGAAGTACCAAGTTTCTGGGAGTGCACATTACAGATGATCTCTCATGGACTACACACACCATCTCCATTGTCAAGAAGGCACAGCAGCGCCTTCACTTCCTACTGCGGATGAAGAGAGCAAACCTACCCCCTCATATCCTCAAAACCTTCTACACAAGCACTATAGAGAACATCCTCATGAACAGCCTCCATGTCTGGTATGGCAGCTGCACCGCCTCAGAGCAAAAGTCACTCCAGCGAGTGGTTAAGACGGCGGAGAAAATCATCAGAACCCCACTCCCTTCAATAAAAGATCTGTACCTGTTACACTGCCTCAACAGGGCCACCAAGATCATCAGAGACCTCACAAACCCAGCCCGAGAA
Organism: Ancistrus triradiatus; assembly: GCA_025084515.1. NCBI lineage: Eukaryota > Metazoa > Chordata > Actinopteri > Siluriformes > Loricariidae > Ancistrus > Ancistrus triradiatus. The sequence continues at coordinate 92,203 of JAJAGP010000162.1, forward strand.
CTGTTCAGCCTCCTACCCTCCGGCAAACGCTACCGTAGCATACGGTGTAAGACTGTGAGATTCAGCAACAGCTTCTTCCCACAAGCCATCAGACGACTGAACTCCATCTAACATCACAGTTACATGTCTACCAGACTGCTAACTCTCAGAACTCACACACAGTACTCACACACTGACCATCAGACTGCTCTCCTTCTACTATCCACCAACCACAGAGACTGTCCATACAGTCTGTGAGTGCAATAATCAATATTCAACACTCATCACTGCTGCACTTTGCACTATTAGTTTTACATTTTGGTCTCACTAGTAGATCAGGAATACTGTGAACTGTGAAAATTGTGCAATAGCATTAATTTCTATTCCATGTGCTATGTATATATATACACATACACACACACACACACACACACGTATGTGTGTGTATATATATATATATATATATATATATATATATATATATATATATATATATAAATATATATACATACACACACACACACACACACCCCTCAATATTTTAATCGTGTATATGTGCTTATGTATGTATATATGTCTGAATGTGTTGTGTACATTTTTGTATCTTTATTATTTTTTTTGTTTTTCCTCTATTTATGTTTATATATGTATATATGTGTGTATGTGTATGTCTCACATCTCTACACCCTTGTTATTCTTGCACATCGAAGACAGGAGAAGTGCAATTTCGTTCAGATGTACACTCCCTGCTGTATAGTCTGAATGACAATAAAGTTCACATTGACTAAATACTTTTTTGCCCCACTGTATTTACAATTTTTAAAAAAGTCTGCTCTGTACTATTCTGTTCTAGATTCCTTTATGTAATGTATTCATAAGATCGTCCTTCTTCATGTTACTTGTTTTGATTTGCAAATTATTATAATATCATTCCTCATTCTTGCTTGCAGCTTTTGTTTTTTAACTTTTAGTTTTTGAATTCAACGTGTGAACAACAAGTGGTCTGAGATCAGTGCTAACGAGGACCAGAAAGAGAGGTCTATAATTTTCACTTAAATTGTGACAAAAGGTACTGAGATCAGTTGCAGTTGGTTAGCATTTAAGTTCACTTTAAAAGACCTGAGTTCGGTTAATTTAAAATGGACTGCACGTGAAAACCCTTAATTTTGTGGAGGTCAGAATGATCGTTCTTGGTTTGCCAGACTCTCTATTGGGGGAAATTTTGCATTAAATTATATAAGGTCTTCAAATCAAAATCCAGCAATATACATCATACATTCTGTGATCAGTGAAGTAATATCTGTAAATCATATAGAATAAAACACAATTCAAAGACGTACCTCTGTTTATTAGACACAGTTGGTCATCGTCATTGACATGGGCAAATCTCAAAACCTTGTGCATGCTCAGTGGTAGAACACATGTCCAAAAACTATACACACTGATATCTGTGACATTAATGTACATTCTTACACACACACACACACACACACACACACACACACACACACACACACACACACACACACACACACACACACACACACGAGGTCATGACATGATGAAGCCAAAGTGCATCACTTTCCTTTAAAATAATAAATACATGTCAGCACATTATTCCACATATTTTACCACATGACATGTAAGCTGGTGCAAATGTCCCGTCTGTATGCGAATAACAATAAAATAAAATAGCGATTTGGTCATATGAAATTTACAAAGGATGCCCAACTTTACCTTGTGGTGAAATGTCCTCCACCTACAAATACCGGTCACATTTTGGTTTTGTTTTGAAAATGAAAACAGACTTTGAAAAATGTCTCTACAACCACAGAGCTGAAGAATGATGTATTGTGGGGGCACCCCTGGTCGGCAACATGTGACACGAGCAATGCCAACCCAGCAACACCCCCGAGGAAGACTACGCCTTGGGAACACACCCTGGCAGGTGGATATGACTCATGCTCGTTGGAGTTTCCAGTTTCTGAGTATATCGGAGCCTGAATTGAACTGGGGTTAATTCAGTGTAATTTGGATTCACTGTTTGCATCACATGACGAAGACCAAGGGGGCTACTTCATCTTGGATGATCTGTTCACCTCGTGTGACACAGAGCAGGAGTGCCACCACACTACAGATGAAGATGTATGAATTGTCTGACATGAATACACGAAAATCAGGTGGTGCGATCAGAAATAAAAGTATTTCTGCAAACATCTGTACAACTGGGCATGAACTGTACCAGCTTATGTAATGCTGCCCGTTTTTGTTACTTGTGTTTGAGATGCCTAACACAATGTAGACATTACAAAGACTGGTGTTACTACAGGTGCACCAAAACTTTGGCCACTAAAAATGATTCACAAGCAACTCTGATGGTTCAGGCTGGAGGCCAGAGAGCTGTGTCTAACGTAGACAGTAAACAAAGGTTACACTTGAACTCTGCACACACACAATCCGTGGAAGCATGCATTCTCACCCCAATAAAATGTAATTGGCGCTAGTAACTTTAACAAAAAGAGAACGTACTTTAAAACACATTGCTTCACTCTCCTTTGCCAATCAGTGTAGGTGTGATCAGTCCGAGTGGCAGCAGATCAACTATGAAAATATTGGCCATGTGGAACCAGACATTTGACAAAAGATCTGTAATCACTGTTCATGTGACACATCAATAATATGATGCATGATTCAAGAAACGCAATTAAAAAAAATTAAACACAAACATCTTTCCATTCTGGCCCAGTACAAGTACAGAGGGGCGACTTGAATTTCTTTTTAATTTTAGCACAAGGTTGCAACGTAACAAAATGTGAAAAAGTGAAAAGTGAAGACTTTCTGACTGAATGGTATTTATGTATACAGGTTTGCGCCGCATAACGTCCGTAAACACAACGTCCATTCACATACATGTCCATGGTCTGATTAGGTATTGATCCTTATTGTCAAGGTAATTAACCTACCTGAATTTTATTAACCACAGAGTTTTATCAAACAGATTTGGCCTTGGCAAGAACAGACTGAATGCTGAGCAAATTTTAGCTGGCACTGCGCTCTTTACAAGCACATGTATGATGATAGTTATCAGGTCTTACCACGCAGGTGAATTATGTGTGCTGGATCTGCGCTCTTCAACGCAGGAACCGGGCATGGATGCGTAACAGTTGGGGATTAGTTTCTATTTGAGCAGGAAAGCCGACACACCACGTCAGAAAAAACAAGAGGAGTAAGAAGTACTGCGTTTTCGCAACGCAGCACACCATAGAAACAAGGGCAGAAACAAGCCTAGAGACGGACAACGAATGCTTGCAACATGGCTCACCAGACTTACACGTGCTTTTTAATATCAAAATCTGCTTGCATTGTAAATACAAGATCAATGTGCGTGTGTGTGTGTCTGGGAGTGAGAGGGAGACAGAGAAATAGTGAGAGAGAGAGAGAGAGAGAGAGTGAGAGAGTATGGTGTAAAAAAAGGGCTGAATAAGTCAGTGCACTGCCAGAGCTCTACAGTGAATGATTTTACCCATTTGAAATAGTTTTTAAAAATGTGGTAGGCCATGTTGACATTAAATAAATCAATGTACTTGAAACAATGCAGTATTGTGGCTATTTAGTCAATACTGCTACACTACAGTATCCTAAATATACGAAGTATGCTAAGTACAGAATATAATGTGTTTGTACAGCGTCCAGATCGCATACCATGCAATTTCACAGAACATATTGGGGACATTAAGCGACGCATACCTGTATATACACGTGTGTGTGTGTGTGTGTGTGTGTATAAAATGTTAAGGTGTATGACCAGCACACACAGAGGTACCTCACCCATTTCCCACCACAACAATGAGCTTCTCTTACAGAAGAACTGGTTTCTGCCTCAGGACACAATGGGCGTTAACTATGACTGTACACACACTATGCACAATAAGAAAAACAAAAACCAGAGTGCCGTTACAAAGACGAAACCAAATTACTTACAGATCGTATCTGAACATTAAAGTAAGTAATAAACAAGTTATAAAAGCAGAGGCCGGATGATTCTAATCATACTAAGAAAGGTGGATCACCATGGTAATACATCGCAAATACTGATATACTGTCAGCCTCGACACAGCAATACGGTCACGATAAGGCACGCTGGTTTATACCAAAAATAATCACAATGCTGTGTGACCGTCTTAAAATGAAGTGGTCTAGAGATGATCGTCAAATTGGTCTGTATCTAGAACAGTTCTCACGCTGTCCCTGTACGGTGCTGCATTAAAATCAGAAGCAGTTATTCTTACGACGTTTCAAGAGGATTGAAATATTACAAAGAAAATATTAAACCAACTCTGGATAGTGCAAGCTTCGACACTTGGCATGTCTCGTCATTAAAGCAACAAACTTTGCTGTGAGATGAGCAATAAAGAAAAGTCACAACAAGTCACAACAGAATCACACCTTGACAGCTACTGTGAGTGTGACATCACAGCGCTGTACAGCATGGTTCCAAAGCCAATCAGGCATCACATTTCAGCTGTAGCGTGACAGAAGGAAGGAACCTTCCACGGAAAAGGGAATCAGATTCCGCCCCGAAGGTCCTGTATGCCATCTAGTCATTTATGTAATCCATATTATTCAACTTTTCTGCTCGAGCACAAAATCTGCCTTTACAATAGTAATGTAATGTTTATGTTACTGTGAAATGTTTATGCGTTTAATATACAGTATTTAAGTGGAATGGTTCAATCTCTGCAAGGAATTTTTGGACTTTTCAGTTGTATATGAGCCTGAGAGTGTACATACTCAAGGCAGCACTATCATGTTTGGTGCAGGATCACGCCATCTCGTCCTGTCACTTAGCTGTAACGTTTCTGTATTGACCAGGAAGTACTATTTGTCAATTACACTGTATCCGACACAGACATGACTCAAGAGTTTCTTTCCTCATGAAGAGTTGAGCAGCACATGTGGCAATCACTAAAATTGCCTGTTCCTGCCATGCTGACATTTACTGCCTTGTCTTTTATGCCAAAACAAATTCAACACTAATTAAGAAAAGGAATTACCAAATATTCTGTTTGGTTTTGGCCACACTTACCCTACTCAGACCCTACTATAAGACTTATATATAAAAGTTATCAGGTAGACTACGAAGTGTTACAACAGACCACTTTTAGGGTTTTACAACATGCTCCAAACAGATCAAATATTTGATGTGGCGATTTTGAACTATAAAACTACAAGCAAATGATTATTGGTCTAAATGTTGTAACCATTTCTTTCTCTGCGGAACATTTACACAAGGTGAAATTACAGTGACAGTGCTCTTAGTAATACTTAATCCATCTACGCTGAAACCCAGACACTGAAACAGAGGGTTTCGATTTATTGTAAACACCTCCATTTACTTATTTTAATCCCCCCCCCTTTTCTGGTCAAGATCACAGGGATCCATTTCTGGCCGTCAAGAGTCACTGTTGCAACACCAATGGAGACCCTTGCCCAAGGCTAAACCAATCGTGTCAATGTGATGCCTGACCTGACCAGAAGGCATTGCCAGGACTTGAACCCAGGACTCTGCAATGGTGTGCTGATTTAACTGGTTGATTTAAATGCTTCAGGGGTGGCACTGTGGGTAGCACCGCCACCTCACAGCAAGAAGGTCATGTTCAATCCCAGGGTGGAGAGGCCTGGGCCCTTTCTATGTGGAGTCTGCATGTCCTCCACGTGTCCGCGTGGGTTTACCCCTGGTGCTCTGGTTTCCTCCCACAATCCAGAGACATACGTGTTAGGTTAACTGGTCACACTAAACTACCACTGATGTGAGTGTATATATATGACTAGTCTTGATGTAACCTTGTGTGTGTAACTGAAATGGCCACTGATACTGATAAATAAACCAAATAAACAAACAAACAATAAATGCTTCAGTGCATCCCTATTCAGTTACATAAAGAAGAACTGAACAGGATTTTGTCTCGTTTATACAGTTCTAGAAGTGCTTCTGGTTTCAGTGTGGATGGAAGGTCAAACTTTTTAGGTACATTTGTATTTGTATTAATGCATTGTATGAATGCAATCAAGAAGCCCTGCTCTATGTCACATGACCTGAGCTCACATGACCACTGCCTGTTTTAGCATCATCATACCTGGTGGGATGTACACCCAAGATAAGCTGTTGTAGCCTGTTTCAATTTCTCCATCGTCATCCTGACCATCATCCATCGTCTTACCACCGACTCTGAATGAAGGCAGCAGTAGAGGGTTGAGGAGAGGTGTCCTCCCCTGGCCCAAACCCCGCGTGTGCCGTGCAGGCATGGACAGATCGAGCGGTGATGAGCCCGTGAAGGCGTGCAGCAGTGCCAGCGCTGCCCCGGGCACAGCCATATCGCCTCTTTCATGAGCGGATGGGGTTAAAGGCTCCGCCCTTGTGATGTGAGACTCCGCACCCTGTGAAACAGCATGTCCGTGGGCTTTGATGTGCTTGCGGAGCGAGCTGGGGTCGGTGTAGCGCTTGGGACAGCCGGCCATTTTGCAGCAGTAGGGTCGATCCTCGTAGTGTGTGCGTGTGTGCTTGAAGCGGTCGCTCGAGTTGGAGTAACGCTTACTGCAGCCCTCGTACGGACACGCATACGGCTTCTCTCCTGAGCGCGGCAGAAACATAAACGGAGAAGAACAGGACAGGTGTTTTCCAGGATGAATAACAAGAAAATAAAAGCAAATAGATAGTTTAGGATCACAGACAAGAGTGAGGTGGAGGCAGCCGTTCGGGACAATATCTACTTCTGTTATTTTCCTGATCGCCTTTAGCTATAGGCTCAAGAACCAACTCAGACTCGCTCGCCACAGACTCAAGACCGGACGTGGACTCGCATGGCGTAGTCAGACATTTGCATTTGGGTGGCCCTTGACAAAAGTGGGTGGGCACAGTTTTCACAGTTGCCGCAAAGCAAAACATAAAATAAAATAACATAAAACGGATGTTTGTTTTAATATTCTACAAAGCTGCAATGAAAATGGTGATCGGATGAAAACACTGATTAACTGAGAAGTTTTCCTGACAGCAGCATTTCTATTTATATCACATTCAGCGTTTTTACTTTTTCCACAAACACAGCCAAATTTCAACTGAAAACAATCAGGTTTTTAACAATAATCAGGTTCACTTCCTTGCTAAAGCCGCCACTTACGTGAATTTAATCACCTAAAGAATTAGCCTAATTAAAATGCCACTAATAACACCATCTACAGAAGGCATGTTACAAAAGATGATAGAATACTAACACTAGAGTTGCACAACTCACCTGACCTACCTGCACAATAAAGCTATATACAGTATGCCATTTATTAAAATGCTGGTACACTGGCTTGTTCGTAAGTGTGAGTAAGAACTGCACCGTCTGTCCAATTTCTTTTTATTGGACAGAGTGCTCCAAGTAGCACAAATTAACTCAAAGGTCACGCAGTTCACCTGTGTAGGGAGCAGGAAGTCTTTTGAGATAGAACCTTAACGCGCCACAAACTCGACACTCAGTTCAGGCTCCCACAAGAGAGATTTGAGACTAGACTTGGACATGCATGAAGCAACTCAAGAATCTCTGGTAGTCGCATCAACACTCCCCTTTAATTCTGCTGAACCTCTTGAGACCTCATTACCCTCCACGGAGCTCTGATTTTAACTATAAAAACTGAGCACTGTCTTTGAACAGGAGGTATTTTTGTTTTTGTGAATTGCTCAAGAATGTCTACAAATGAGGACTGAGTTAAGCAGAATGAAGTATGAGGAGCAGCGAACCCAAAACGTCATGTCCTCATGTGTGGACGCGAGGTCTCAGGAGCTTATGTATGTGTTGCCTAAGCAGCGCAGCTTTAACATGCTTGTGCTGGGGTATGGTAGGATTTGACCAAGGGATAGGACAGATAAACAAGTTTCCAAGTTTCCTTCGTTTTTCCACACACAAATGTATAAACACACGTGTACAATGTAAAAACTAGAGCTAGTCGCAGCAAGTAACTCCACTGGTAGTAATCAACATCAGTTTCTTCTAAAGAGAGCTCGAGCTCCTTCAGTGTAAGCATGAGGCTGTTGCTGCCAAGCTCCATGTACTTCTAACTGTACCATATGCTTCCCCTTCCATTCCCACTTCCTGCTGATTATACAGGAAGCCACTCCCATTTAGGACCCAGTAATAAATGCATTTAACCATATCAGAAGAAGATAGCACAGATGCCAAGTATAACCAAATGTCATGTTATACAATGGCAATAACAACAGCGTTATACTAATATGAATCAAGTGAAGTAATGGATCTGATTTAATATTATTACGGTCATATACAATGAAATTCCTCGTGTACACGTTAATAGATTATAGATTCACGTTATATATTCACGTTCGCTAACTTATATAAATTGACAGACTTTAGTGTTATCTAAGGGCACTTATATCAATCCAGTGCTATACACAGTGCCTTCCATAAGTATTCAATGCTTGAACATTTTCACACTGTGTAGTGCCGGTTTGATCGATGTAGTTTTAACTAATATTAATCAAATGAATCACAGCAACATTTTCTACCATTGGAAGATAATGTGTTTCCAGCCAGCCAAAGTGGCACAAAAAATATGTGGGTGAAGGTTAAAAATACAACTCAAAGACCAGAACTGAAGCTGCAGGCTTAAAAACGAAAGGCCAGATGAGCCCTGCACTCTGTGTGTAGTCAAATAAGTAGGAAGCAGACTTCTAGGGAAATGCATGTGCTTCCTTTATCCTGAGTGTGGATACCTCACCTGTGTGAGAACGGGTGTGTATTTTCAGGTTCTCCAGACGAGAGAAGCTCTTGCTGCAGATGGCACACTGGTGAGGCTTCTCGTTCGTGTGTGTGCGGATGTGAATCAACATCTTGTACCTGCCCAGGAGAGTCAGGTGTTATCACCATGGTTACACACACACACACACACACACACACGTTTGTCTTGCTATCCTTGTGAGGACATTCTATTGACATGAATGATAATGAAGAATTACTGCAGCTAATTAATACCGCACCTACACCTTACTCTAACCTTAACCTCAGGAATCTAAAGCAAGTATTTTGGCTCTTTTGGTTTTTCAAATAAAAGGTATAAAATCCTCACAGGTATAGCAAGACAACAGACACACAAACACACTCCAGCATAAATAAATGCTTCCCTCTGGACTTGCTGCTGATCTCTCATTAACTAGAAGCTGATTATTACAGGAACATGACAGTGAAAGGGTCAGACCCCCTGAACGTATTAAGTGAGGTCTTAAAAAGACATGCTTGATTCATTACATTCATTAATTAAAACAAAAAAAACTTTGTGTACAAAATTCTTGTTCTATAATTCAATCTAGTTCCTGCTCAATAGCCTATATGCACAAACTTCTTCCGGATTTCACTCAGCCAGCTCGTTAAACCAGCTGGCTTGATCCACCGGAAAGGTATGAAACTGAAGTACATTTAGCAGAAGCCTCACAAAGTGGTACACAGCAGTGTTCTGCCAACACACCTCTGCTTTATAAAAGACCTAGTTTATTGTTTATTATGAACACAACTAGAAAAAGAAACAAAATCATTTGCAGAAAGGAACTGTATTCACATATGACCGAGCTATATGCTACCATAAATAGCAGACTGGAAGTAATCAAGCTGGCCTATTTTACAGCAGACATATGCGTTTCCACCCCATGCATATTGGCTATTGTTCCATTTGCAAAAGAAAAACATTCGGCTGTTGAAATTTGCATACCAAACAAACAGTTGCTTGTACTGTGTTACATTTTTTGAGAACTTGTTGTATCACATCTATAAATTGAAAGTAAGGACAGCCCATTCTTACAATGGAATGAAGCTTGAAGGGTTGGTTTCCTTCAGTATGTCGTGTAAAGTCCCAAGGTTACCTCTTTGGAAACATTAAATCTGGTTGTACAAGTTTAAACAGTTTCTTCAGTTCTTGGTTTCATTTCTTTAGTTTTCTCTGGTTATGTTCTATATTCTTGTACATTTTAGTCTTCTCTTTTTTTTCTCGATTCTAAATATTCACTGTGGATAATCACTGTGGAATGAATGAACAAACATCACTGTGTCATGCGGAAGAAACTCTGGTCAGGTCCGGGCTACTACTGACCCAGACCCCATATCTCAAGGAACTCTGAGACACAAAGGGAACATGGGAACCCCTGTCAAGCCAAAACAACAGACAGAAAATAAACAACGACCCAAGTCAGAACCCAAGCCGAGCAAACTATGCAACTGACTGCCGATGTAGGACAAAGTGAGCCCACTGTCACCCTAACGGGGTCCTCACTTCACTGCAACCAACAGACAAATCACACCTCAGCAGAGATGGGATATGAATCAGAGAGGATCAGCAATGGGATCCAGCTCTCTGCTACTAACTGAGACACTCTGGTTCATATCCTGCCTCTGCCAATGTGAGGTTTGTGTTGAAGGTTAGGAGCCGGAGGGTGTGGGGCTGCTTCATCGGCAGTCAGTGTCATAGCTGCATTTCTGCTCCATACGTCCTGTCCCAGGTCCTGTTTCAGGATTCTTCTACACTTCCGTTCTCCAGAGTTCCTTGAGACGTGGTGCCAACACACTGGAATATTTAAAGATTTGTTGTGTTTTAAGTAGTCTTTGTTACTCTCTTCTTTTTTATCTAATCAAAAGCAGAGAAAGTCTGCTTTTTTCAGCTCATTTGTGCCTTAGTGTTACATAGAGAAAGTCTGGCTTTTCAGCTCATTTTAAAGCATTTGTATATTATTTTAGTGACTCATTTTAGACAGTGTACTTCTGTACGAGTTTTGTTTTCCTAAACTCTATTCTTAGCGTTTAAGAGAAGTAGGAATACAATTGACCTGGCGTTGAAGCCTCGACCTTTGCGCGTGCATCCCTCCCAGTGGCAACGGTAACCTGAGCTTCTCTCTGGTTTAACGTGGAACTCAGTCACGTGATCCACCAGGTCCTGTAGACATTCAAACAGCAGGTGGCACTAAAGAACCCAAAAGAGACAGAGAGAGTCATCTGGAGATACCAACATCTAGAGATATAAACCTACCTCTTATAACCACAAGACCAAAAAAAATTATAATCCTAAATCTGTAATGTCATGTATATTAAATATGTTCTGTATTACCACGCTCAAAAAGGAGATCTACAGCCAAAAAGGTACGCACACATTTCTAAATGAATGTTCCAACGAACATAATTAACAATACAGGCCTGCATTTATGCTTTAAAGTACAGAATTTTATATTAATCAATTATAAGCACAGGTTTTTAATGCTGTATGTGACTGTTATGAATGAGGGAATACTCACTAAAGTGTCCTTACGTCAGAAAATAATGTGAGGTTTTCACTCACGGTACTGTACCTGGATTCAGTTCCCTTACCCGTATCCAGTGACATGCATGCTGTTCGTCCACTGGTTCTGGAGAATCCCGTCTCTCGAGGCGCGGTCCGCTCAGTGTGGTCCGCTGGAGGCCCCTGTCGAATGGCAGAAGAAACTGGAAACCTGGTGGAGGGGAGGGAGAAGCTCCGTTCTCATGATAACTGATGACCTCTGGATCCTGTGTGAGACAGTACAGTATTTAGGTGAGTCTCTTATCCAGAGCAACTTATGACTTAAGTACGATTTAAGCAACTCAAGGTTAAGGGGCTTGATCAAGGACTCAACAGTGGCTGCTTGTCAGCGTTAGGACTTGAATCCTCAATCATCTGATATTTAACCACTGAGCCACCAGTGTTCTATAACAGATTCGGGTTACACGATACACACTAGAGATGACACCGCTACATTATGTCAAAATCAAAATAATGAACAGGAGTAGATTCTCACTCACTCACTTACACACAGGAGAAGTTTAGAACAACAAATCCACCTTTTGGAAGGTGGGGTTTAGGACAGCGCTCTTTCCGGAATTATAGAACTAAATATAGAGGCACTCTGTTTTATAATAGAGTATTGAATATCTCATATAGTTTACTGAACAACTTATTGAAAGTGAAAAGCAAAATTGATTATTTGTCCTCACTACATTTCCCAGTGACTCATTCCTTTCGTGACCCCCGCCACGTGACTCCCTACGACACACACTGCCGAGTTAATCATTCAGGACAGGAAAGTGCAGCAGAATACCATATCATGTGCAGAGAAAAATCGAAATTCTAAATTCAGAATATTTGCTATGTTCGTTATTGGATATATGTTATAACTCACCCTGGCTAGAGGTGGCGATAGAGGGCTGCAGCTGGAGGAGGAGTGCTGAGGCGAAGAAGGACAGGAGGAACACACACTCAGGTCTAACGTTGAGGAAGTGGGAGAGTCCACCCTGTCTCTGTCTGCAAACACAGCATTAAGAAACATTCTGTATAAACCTGCACGACTGTGTGTACTTGTGTGTTTTTGTATTTGGGCACTGACCTGTGTCGGAGTTGTAAGTCGGGCGTAGCGCCCGGGCTCGGGTAAGTCGGAGCGGGGCACAGATGGATGTCCTGTTTGACCGCTCACGGCCCGAGGAAATCTTCAGATCCAGAGGCTCATCCAATGAGAGCATGGTGCTGTCTTGAAGGTCTCCTGCCTGGGGGTGGAGCAAAAGTAGACTATACACCATGGACAGATTTGAGTTCCGTCAATAAATCAGTAAAATGTAAAGCTGAAACCTCAGTGGTCAGTTTCAGATATTTTGTTCTATTTTTGAAGAATCCAACAAAGGCAACTAATAACAGAAAAATATGGAATTATGTCTCAATGTATGTAATGTCATGACCAGTTACATAGTATGGGGGCACCCCTGGACTGCTAACGTGACACACTGCAGACCCATTCTCCGTTCCGAGGAGTGCTGTATCTCAGGAACCTTCCCCTGGCAATATCAGAGGTAATTATGTGAAATACACTCAAGAACAAACTATAGGGAGATCAAAAAACGTTTCATAGGGTTCCAGTAACTAAGTTAGTCTTTATGATGGCATCAGAGAACCCAGAACAATGCTGAACTGCACTTGGACATGGTTGAAGAGTTGGGCTTGGGCACGTCAGGCATGAAGTGTGATCACTAATCACGAATCCTCTGGGTTCAGACTGGCTCTGCAGTTGTCACATGACCATGACATGTGGACTGTGGTAGCATAGCGGTTAAGGTACTGGACTATGGCCCAAAAGGTCCAGGGTTCAAATCCCACCTCTGCCAAGCTGCCACTGAGCAAGCTTAACCCCCAGTTGCTTGGATTGTAAGACTGTATCAATTGTAAGTCGCTCTGGATAAGGTCGTCTGCTAAATGCTGTAAATGTAAATGTGACCAGACCAAGGGTGCCACTAAATGAAAATGAAAAAGTTACTAAATGAAAATGTCCAGAAATGTAATGATGAAAAGCACAGTGAGGGATCTGCACTTCTACCAAAGAGTCTGCGGTTCCACTTCTATGAAATCATTAATAATCAGTTAGTGCCATCTGCTGGTACCAGTGCATAATGAACACTCAACTCTAGCAATACGTTCATCTTCTGCCAGATCCGAATTAAATCCTAACCTAAACCTAAAAAATTCAGCAGCTTAATAAAAAGACTATTCATAGAAAATAATACCATAATAAATCTTTGAGTTTGAATAAATTAACAGCTAATTATATCTTAAATATACATGTATTAATCAGGAAATTAAATACCATTTGTCTGACTAATAATATTTTTAAGGTACGCATATTTTTTCTAAATTTTAAACAAAATATTTGAGTAGTTATTCTGATAAGTTTCAATAACTACAATTATTACTCATTTCACATACTGTATCTTCTTCAACAACAATTCTGAAGAGAACAAAAAGAGCAAGATATGCTGAGCATCATGACACGAACTGAACACCGTTAACAATCATATGCAAAAACAGCATTCATGGGAAATCTGCTTTTCTGTATGTGGGAACCACTCAAGGAAACACTGCAACAGGAACCAATTTAGAAGACTCCTTTCCAATCCTGAAAAGCAGCCAGCAAGTTATTACTGTTATTAACAGTGACACTGTCTTTGTGCAGAACTTTATATAATATAATTTTCTGAATACTGTCACAGCCATTCTGATGTACGTTCGCTTTGGAGTTCGTTCTGTCATATGGTTGTCGTACATCCGTCGTACACGCACACCCTATGGGATTATTTGAAGAGTTGGGTCTCCTACTTGTCAATTTTTAAACATGATAATATTAGCAGATAATGCAGAATTTATTATGACTGGTTATACTATAAAAATAACAACGCTATCTTCCAGTAGGACTGTTTGATTGGATCTGTCATACTACTACGCAGGACTCATGCAGACCTCAGTCAGACCCATTCGAATGTGGTCTGTGCTTCTACATAGGAACTGAATGACTTCCATATGTTTCAGTGCTGAAATGATGTAATAATGTAAAGTCGGCTCAAGGGCAACGCTGTGTGACAACGATGCAGAATCACAGAGAAAATTATGCATTCACAGACAGTACAGTTGGACTGTAGATATCTGAAATGAGAGTTTTTCCTAATAAGCATATAAAAATGCAGTTGCGGATATCTGAAATTGAAAGCTCAAAACACATGAATGGCGAGAGTAACGTCATTAAACCAGTCCATTAGCTCCCTATGATGACACTATCGTCCCTTTTTTTAGGTGCCAGCTTACGGGATGGCAATGTAAGTTCTGTATATTCATGGCTTCATCAAGTCTTGTCAAGTAGTATTGAGTGAAGCATGGAATTATTGATTGTGGATATTCAGCATCCCGTCTTCATTTATACTGTCCTTGCTTCTTTAATGAATTGGGGTGGCCTGTGCATACACTTTTAAAAAAACCATAATTTGCTGGTAACCAAAGTGTGTGAAGTGCAGTTTTTCAGATGTCAAATTTGTGACTCATTTTATCCTAATACAAAAGACTATCGTCAACATATTAATTCACACTAGTCATAACAAGTCCCACAAGTCATAAACCCAGAGAATGTGCTTTGTTGGACTTGTGCAAAAAAACACAAATCCTATTCTTTGAAAGGACTGAACACGAATGTTACTGCAAAACATCCAGTTTTTACTTTGGATAAAATCTACATTCCAGTGTTGGAATCACATGGTCATGTGCACAAAGATACCAGCTTAAAATCAGGTTGTGAAAGGGATACTTAAAAGTGAACTTGTAAAAATGTTTGTTCTCTCTTGCTGGACTGTGGCAGTCTAGCTGTTAAGGTACTGGACTATAGACCACAAGGTCCAGGGTTCAAATCCCACCTCTGCCAAGCTGCGCCTGTTGGGTCCTTGAGCAAGACCCTTAACCCACAATTGCTTGGACTGTACCAGTTGTAAGTCGCTCTGGATAAGGGCGTCTGCTAAATGCTGTAAATGTAAATGTAATGAATTGGAAAGCATCTACAACATCTCAGGCATATGTGTTGATGACTTGGTGAAACATTCCAAGGTTAGTTCATGATATACTGTGGTGGCCTAGTGGTTAGGAAACTGGACTATGGTCCAGGGTTCAATTCCCGCCTCTGTCAAGCCTGAGCAAAGCCCTTATTAACCCACGCTTGTAAGATTGTACAAGTTGTCAATTTCCTTTGGGGTTAATGAAGTGTTGCCATATCTTAACTCGCTCTGGGTAATAGTGCCTGCCAAATGCTGTAAATGTAAAATATATTATTATAGAATAACTGTTCTTGATGAAGCTATTGTCAGTGAATGTTTGTGAAGCTGTGTCACTCTAACCTTTTAGTGCAGCCTTTGGTCCGATGGTCCCTTCTCTTCAAACCTTAAGAGGGGGAAACTTCAGTGTAATTGAGCCAGTAGAGATTATTTTGGATCCAGAAGAGAACGGCAGCTTTCAGTATGCGACTATTCTTCACTCCTTACAGCGACTGTTGAATAATTCAAATCAAGACATTATAAACAATGTATTGACTAAACAGTCAAACACTGCAAAATTGACATCCTTCCATGATGATAAATATTCTCATCTCATTCATCTTTTCCATTTATCCATTTCAGGGTCGCGGTGGCTGCAGGACATGCAATGAAGGCCAGGCATCTCTCTCTTCCGCAACCTCTCCTGGGGGAGGGGATCCCCAGCTGCTCCCAAGCCAGCTGGGAGATATAATCTCTCCAGCAGGTCCTGAGTTTACCCCAGGTCCTCCTCCCAGTTAGCTGTGCCCGATATACCTCCAGCGTGAGGCATCCTTAACAGATGCCTAAACCACCTCAACTGGCTGCTCTCCACACGAAGAGCAGCGGTTTGATTCCGAGCGCCTCCCAGACTGCTGAGATCTTCACCCAATCAAGGAGAGTATGCTCAGCTATCCACCAGAAAAATCTCAATTTGGCCACTGGTGACCATAACATTGAAGTAGGAAGTATGAAGAGTTGCTGTTTTTCTTTGTTTCAGCAGGCAATCTTGGTGCTCATTCTTGAGTGGACATTATATTTGTAGGTTTTGTGTTGGTGGGCTGACTATCAGCAAAAGCAAAAAAAGTATTCAGGAGCTTTTCCACCAAGAACAAAAGAGAAATCTGATTTATATGTCCAGGGAAATCCTGCTCTGGTGCGCTGATGTGGCGTGAAGAAATGTCCCATAACTGAGAATTTAAGTTATTTCCATTTTGTAACATGGTACCCACCAGATGTTCTACAAAATCTTTTCGAAGGCAAAAGCCCATTTGCAATAGCACTTTGTCTTAATGTGTTCGTCTGCTCAGTTCAATTCAGCGTGGTTTCTATAACGTGGACATTGTTACATTTGTAATTCGCAAAAATAAACCAGGTTGTCTTAAGACTTACTGTCATGTGTTATACTGGCGGGATAAATATTTAATTAAAATGTTATTGGGTCTACAACTGCTCTGTGGAGCCTGGTAAAGCAACTACAGGAACAAACTATTAATGCAGTCTGTGGGTTTGGATTTGATGTTCAGGTATCAGTCAGTGGTGTCTACAAATGTTTCGCCCATATAGTATATACTTTTTATGGAAAGTGCTACCAAAAGGCCAGCTGAGAAATCTTTCTCTGTCACGCACACAAATGAATATGCACACAAATATCCTTCCCACTCAGAGACTGCACGCAAGCAGCTGGAAAAAGACTGTCTGAATTAAGTCTGACTGTAAGTGATTTATATCTCCTTCTGGCACGCACACGCTCACACACACACACACACACACTATCATGCATGTATGCACTGCTGATGAGGTACAGTTGCCTCGGCATCTGGCCTATATACATATGTGTGTGTGTGTGAGTTTGCGTGTATGTCCTCAACTCTACACTGTCTAGCAGTCAATATCCAGTTTTCAGCCTTTAAAACTTTCTTTGAAAATGCGATGAATATTTTGTCAATTTTGGATAAATAATCTGTTTAAATGACACTTTGATTTCCATGACATCCAGAAAAGGGGTGAAATCGGGGCATAACAAATATGGCCTAGCAGGGAATTTAAAGATAAGTTTAGTTGTAGTTGGGTGATATTCAAATTGTCACAGGCCCAATCCCAACATTCAAAATAACATTCTATAGTTTCTTGAAATGAACTGGTTTTCATTTACCATCTGAAACACATGAGGTGCTCATTACCAACACACACTCACACACACACACACACACACACACACACACACACACACAGGGAGGAAACTACCCTCAGTGCAGGAACGCAGCCTAGCAGCCCCTCCCTGCCAACACACAAACACACTCACTCCTCTTTCTTTCTATGCCCCCCAACTTTCGCCCCCACCACAGACTCCAGAAACACACACACACTCCCTGCACTGTTTTCCCTCCCTCCTCATTCCTCTGTGTTTTTGCCAGTTATTTTCCCCAGCTTTCTTGCCTCCTACTTTCCTACACACTGATTCTTCAGTCAGATTCTTAACTCCACCAGAACCTCTCCTCAAGATCCCCTTCCCTAAACTTAACTGATCTTTCTTTATTGAACACAAACACACACACACACACACAATATCCAGTGCACCCAGATGATAACTGAGGTAAAAGGGACTCCATGGGGATGAGCACACTGGGGGCCTAAGTGGACCCTAGGGAACACAGAATCTCCTGCACAATCACTACTGTAGCAACGCGGTGAGAATAGTGCAACAATCTGCAGCCTGCACTGAGTGTCCCTGTGGTCTGACCAACTCCCGTGAAGGACTAGGGGAAATGTGACATAGCTTTTACCTCTGAACAGCTATAAAACTTTGAGGGCTCTCATATTCCTGAATTGTTTGAGGTGGAATGTTGGAACGTCAAGAAGAAAATCTTCCAGTTCTTTGATAGATCACAGAGGTGGTGATTTACTGCAGAACTTTCCATAAACTTCAGTGCTTGAAAATGTGATGATTCGGGAGAATATGGATGGAGCTTGATTTCATCTTGGTGTTCTTTAAACCACTCCTGCAACTCACAGCAGTTTGAATGGAGTCTTTATCGTACTGTAATAAGGGAGCATCATCAGGAAAGGTGCTGCTGTAAAATATTTGTTCATGTTATACAAGCATGTAAACAATCACCGAGTCTCATGATATCCACCTGATGCTCCTTAGCAAATTATGGGTCTTAGCAGCTGCAGCAGAAATTGTAGGATGAAGCTTCCTTTCACAAGTCCATTGGACAAATTTTGGACTGTGGACCAGAAGGTCCAAGGTTCTAATCCCGCCTCTGCATAGCTGCCACTGTAGATCCTGTTGATCTTGATCCTTGAGCAAGGCCCTTAACCCACAACTGCTTGGCTTGTAAGACTGTATTCGTTGGAAGTCGCTCTACAGTGGTGCCTGAAGGTTTGTGAGCCCTTTAGAAGTTTCTATATTTCTTCATAAATATGACCTAAAACATCATCAGATTTTCACACAAGTCCTAAAAGCAGATAAAGAGAACCCAAGCCGTTCTGGACCAGATGCAGCAAAACAGCCCCAAACCATGATACTACCACCACCATGTTTCACAGATGGGATAAGGTTCTTATGCTGGAATGCAGTGTTTTACTTTCTCCAAACAGAAAGCTTTTCTTTTAACCAAAAAGTTCTATTTTGGTCACACCAGCCCACAAAACATTCTTCCAATAGCCTTCTGGCTCATCCACGTGATCTTTAGCAAACTGCAGACGAGCAGCAATGTTCTTTTTATAGAGCAGTAGCTTTCTCCTTGCAACCCTGCCATGCACACCATTGATGTTCAGTGTTCTTCTGATGGTGGACTCATGAACATTAACATTGGCCAATGTGAGAGAAGTTACCCTGGGGTCCTTTGTGACCTCGCCATCTATTACACGCCTTGCTCTTGGAGTGATCTTTGTTGGTCAACCACTCCTGGGGAGGGTAACAATGGTCTTGAATTTCCTCCATTTGTACACAATCTGTCTGACTGTGGATTGGTGTCCAAACTCTTTAGGGATTGTTTTGTAACCTTTTCCAGCCTGACGAGCATCAACAGCTCTTTTTCTGAGGTCCTCAGAAATCTCCTTTGTTCGAGCCATGATACACTTCCACAAACATGTGTTGTGAAGAGCAGACTTTGATAGATCCCTGTTCTTTAAATAAGGGTGTACTCACACTAGGCAATTCGAACCGCGCCCGGGTGCGTTTGGTGCCTGAGCGCTGTTCGTTTGGCTAGTGTGAGTGCTCCCAATCGCGCCGGGGCCCGATTCACGAATCGCACTCGGGCCCGCTTTAAATAGGTGTGCCGGAGCGTAGTTTGCTGGACTCCATCACGGTACGTTTGTTGTGTGAGAGCAATCGCGCTCCGGCACACTTTCGTCATCACAGAAGCGACCACACACATCACATCGCACTTCATTGTTGTACATATGTGATCGGGTAATAACATACTTCTGTGCCTTTCTTTGGTTTCGTTTTGTTCACGCTGACACACAGCCCTAATACGTCTAATAATAAATGCATTGATAATGCAACACACTGTGTTCCGAATTCTTATGCTGCACATCAGACTCTCTGCTTATACATGGCTTTTTTATTTCTCTTTGTGTGCGCTGACACACAGCCCTAATAAACCTTATAATAAGGTGCATTGATTATGCGATGCGCTGTATTTCGGCTGTACAGCGGACTTTATGCTTGTACTTACTATGTGACTTTTTGTTTCTCTTTGCGCGCTGACACACAGCTCTAATAAGCCTTATAATAAATGTACTAATGATGAACTATTTTTTGGCATCTGGTGCTTACGGAGGCAGCTGCACAGCGCGCACAAAACGAAAGCAAAGAACTGCATAAATGTATGTGATTACCCGATCATATGTACAACCATGAAGTGTGCTGCGCGAGCGAGCATGGTTATGACGAAAGCATGACGAAAGCACGCTGGAGCGCGTTTCTGTGTGAGGCTAGTGTCAGTGCGGGCCAGAGCGCGTTTGTACCCCCTCCCCATTCGGACTCACCCTAAAACAGGGTGCCCACTCACACCTGATCTCTTGTATCATTTGTTTAACAAGGTTCTCTTTATCTACTTCTAGGACTTGTGTGAAAATCTGATGATGTTTTAGGTTATATTTATGCAGAAATACAGAAAATTTCTAAAGGGTTCATAAACTTTCAAGCACCACTGTAGATAAGGGGGTCTGCTAAATGGCTAAATGTAAATGCAAATGCATTCAGATGTAGGAAAGCTGATGAAAGCTTTCAGCTTTCAAGCTCCAGCTTTCATTTCCTTACACCAAATTTTTGTCTTCTGTAATCTTTGATGTAGAACTTTTCTGAATGGCATTGCTGAGGTCAAGACTGGGTGAGGCACTGCACAGACAGAGCCAGATTTACACATGTGAACCTCAAAGAGATTACCGTTTATTCTTCGGTTTCGGTGTGTTGTGTATAGGATCTAAGATTGTCATTATCACTTGGTGGAAAGATGTGGGATGGAACAAGGAGGAACACGTACAATTTTCTAATGGCTCTGACTCATATCTGTGCCTGTGCCTGCCCGTGTTGTCAATAAAGTTCATATTCACTCATTCAACAATGGGAGCGTCATCAGTACTTGGCTCTTGCATGCCCTCATTATTGCTTCAGAGGTAAAGCCTGCCTCTCATGGTAATTTTTCATCACAGTTTTATCGATAGCAAAAAGCCTAAATATATTTTACACATATGTAAATTACCCAGGCTATGGAAGGTTATGACATGCAAATAAGAGGTGTACAAATAGCATAATGGTGATATTCGCACAATCAAAGAGAAAATGCATTTATCACACATCAGACAGTCTCCTGACGGCACGTCTTTAGTACAGTTTTTGTTGAGACTGAATTATAGAAGCACTTTTGACGTTCTTGTTTATGGAGCTCTACTTTTGGTGTATAAGAACTATTAACGTCAATGAGCTTCGACTTGTTCCATTATTCCTCTTTGTGGTGATGTTTGTGGTGTTTTACAGTTTTTGTGAATGGTACAACAGCAATTCGGGCCGAATCCACTATTTTGACATTTTGGAGGTCATTTTTCATGCCTCAAGTTGCTATGATATCCGACTTGAGCTCCTTTACAGCAACTGATACATGCTATTAAAACCTAAGAAACCCTAAGAGAACTCAACTGTGCAACTGTGATTGTGAATTACGCAGATCAAGTTGAATTTGTATTTTCATGTGCTGTTTCATTTTACCCCCTCCCCCATTCCTCAGTGTGCAGATTCACTCAATTTGTTTTCTTCTGTCTGTAGAGCAGAAATACAGAGTAACTTGCCAAGCTTATAAACAATAACACAAACCAGCTGCATGCCGAGAGAGAGACACAGAGAGAGAGATGTGTTTCTTATAAAACTTACAAGTTTATAGTAAACGTTTCTGTCACACATACCAAGGTCTGAATTTGAGGATTGTGGGTATTCAGCATAGCAAGTCTAGTCTGTGTAATTCAGGAGAATCCTACACACATTACTAGGAAACTAGGGTCTAAACAGTCCAGGGTGGCTCAGCACTGCTACCAATGCTCTGCCAGTGAGACACTTTGGATTGTATCTCACCTCTGGTTAGGTTTGGCCTGACAAGAAACAATACTTAAACCCAAGCTACATAACATCATATAGCTCTCTGAAAAAGAGGGAGGAAACCTTTAGACTAAAACTAGAAGAGGCCTTAGAAGAATGAAATATATTTATGCCTAATTGTTAGTAGAGGTGTAACAATTTGCATCGTGTCAATGTCACTATGTAATCGCAGAGATATCACGTGCCTTCTTTATATGGACATCTAATAATGTCGTTGCATTCTTTGAACACCAGAGGGCACAATCACACATCATATATGACATATCTCCCTTCATATCTTCTCCAATGGAATTTGAAGGATATGGGATGTTTAAAGACATTTACAGTGGTGCTTGAAAGTTGGTGAACCCTTTAGAACTTTCTCCATGAATATGACCTAACACACCATCAGATTTTCACTCAAGTCCTAAAAGTAGATAAAGAGAATCCAGTTAAATAAATGAGACAAAAATATTATACTTGGTCATTAATGTATTGAGGAAAATGATTCAATAGTACATATTAGTGAGTGGCAAAAGTATGTGGACCTCTAGGGTTAGAAGTTAATTTGAAAGTGAATTTAGAGTCAGGTGTTTCAATCAATGGGATGACAATCAGGTGTGAGTGGGCACCCTGTTTTATTTAAAGAGCAGGGATCTATCAAAGTCTGCTCTTCACAACAGATGTTTGTGGAAGTGTATCATGGCACAAACAAAGGAGATTTCTGAGGACCTCAGAAAAAGTGTTGTTGATGATTATCAGGCTGAAAAAAGTTACAAAACCATCTCTAAAGAGTTTGGACTCCACCAATCCACAGTCAGACAGATTGTACACAAATGGTGGAAATTCAAAACCATTGTTACCCTCCTCAGGAGACCCCAGGGTAACTTCTCAACTGAAGGCCTCTCTCACAATGGCTAATGTTAATGTTCATGAGTCCACCATCAGAAGAACACTGAACAACAATGGTGTGCATGGCAGGGTTGCAAGGAGAAAGCCACTGCTCTCCAAAAAGAACATTGCTGCTCACCTGCAGTTTGCTAAAGACTATTGGAAGAATGTTTTAAGGACGGGTTTTGCTGCATCTGGGCCAGGACGGCTTGCCATCATTGATGGAACAATGAATTCTGAATTATATCAGAGAATTCTAAAGGAAAATGTCAGGACATCTGTCCATGAACTGAATCTCAAGAGAAGGTGGGTCATGCAGCAAGACAACGCCCCTAAGCACACAAGTCGTTCTACCAAAGAATGGTTCTAGAAGAATCAAGTTCATGTTTTGGAATGGCCAAGTCAAAGTCCTGACCTTAATCCAATCGAAATGTTGTGGAAGGACTTGAAGCGAGCAGCTAATGTGAGGAAACCCACCAACATCCCAGAGTGGAAGCTGTTCTGTATGGAAAAATGGGCTAAAATTCCTCCAAGCCGGTGTGCAGGACTGATCAACACCACTCACTAATATGTAATATTGAATCATTTTCCTCAAGTAATAAATGACCAAGCATAATATTTTTGTCTCATTTGTTTAACTGGGTTCTCTTTATCTACTTTTAGGACTTGTGTAAAAATCTGATGATGTTTTAGGTCATATTTATGTAGAAATATAAAACATTCTAAAGGGTTCACAAACTTTCAAGCACCACGGTATATAGCACGTTTCACACAGACAATTGATTCAAAAAGGTCTGCAACAAACTGGGCATGATAACAGGGTCTCATTTTCACATTTAAGATAGCATGTAGTTATTTGTATTTCTAGCTAATAAAATTCTTTTAATTTGCAGGAGACTAGTATAAAAACGTATACAAGAAATGTGCATTGTGTTGCATTGTTAATATTTCAGAAATAAAAAGGAATGATTTTTATGTAAAATCAATAACAGGGAGAAAATTGAACTGTGAACTCAGTATCGAGAACTGAATTAAATCGTGAGCAGAGTGTATTGTTGCACCCCTAATTGTTAGTGATTGAGTTACAGCGGAACTGTCAGGTTTGGGTATTTCTTTAAATACTATATATGCTTTATAATAGCAGAGATATTTTGTCCAAAGCCATTTCTAAGACAAATGTGAAGAAACATGACTTGGTTATGTAAAGAAAGCTTAGCTCCCACCAAACTACTGGTATTGATCCAAAAAAACATGGAGGGGAATGCCATCCTGGTTTTGGTGTGCACCAACGCACCCTTTAAATCCTGCTTGAAATTATTCTGAACATATGAAAGTTTCTCTCTGTAACTATTGCTGTAATTAACATGTTTTATAACTTCACTAATGCCTGGTAAGGGATGATTTCACATTGTTTTGTAAGGCATTCTGGAACATGCAGTACCAGTCCATTGCAGTGTTATAATTAAACACAACCAACAAACTCAAAGCATTTCAGAGGAGAATTCATGCTCTCTTTTAAAATGAATTTCAGGCGCTGTACACACTTTCTCCTCTCACACTCCCAGGTTCTATACTCTGTCCCCTTTCTTCCCCCCATATACTGAGCCGTGAAGGAATTCTCTGCATGTTTGTTTTGGAAATACATCAGCCTGTGGGGATCGCTGCAACGTGGAACTGTATGTGTGTCTGTGTGTGTGCGGCCATGTGTGTGTGTGTGTCTGTGAGTGTACGGCCATGTGTGTGTGTGTGTGTGTGTGTGTACGTGAGAGAGAGAAAGAGAGAGGGAGAGACAGGAACTGAGGTGGTTGACGTCTCACCAGAAAAGAATGTCTTTCTATGATACTTTACCAAACCACTAAACCAGATGACCTTTCCAACACACACACACACACACACACACACACACACACACACACACACACACACACACAGAGTCAGAGATGCATTGCAGACATCTCCTGCCTCTCTCTTCTCTCTTAGCTGAATTCTTACACTCAGTTGCATCATTACCTCGCTGCAGTTTGGACTTATACTTCATTCTAAGGCCAGTACGATGATTCTGAGGAACCAGTTCTGTACTGCAGACTGGATACACCAAGCTCCCCACCAAATCACAATCTTATATACTACAGAGTTGGCTTGAACAACAACTAATATGGAATTAGCACACAAGAGATATAAAAGCAGTGCCCCTGGGATACATTTTGGCCATGTAGTAAAATTTGGTTTATACTGTTACTGATTTTGAGCAGTGCATGTCATTTACGTTGGCACCACAAACCCCTTTATGAAAAATGCAAGACCAGAGCAGAAGGATCTACTTAGGACACCTTCAGTACTGTGCAAAAGTATTAGGTATTCTATATTTTTCAATGTATACTGTGCCTACTCTTTATTTAAGTTTTAGAGGTCTGTGCTTTGTAGTTCTAGAATTGAAAACTGTAGTCCATTTGTTTGTCTACATACTTTGTTCGTCCCCTTTACTCTGTTCTCGAATGGTCAGGACCCCCACAGATCAGGTACTATTTGGGTGGTGGATCATTTTTTTACACTACTAGAGTGAATTTCCATCTATTTAAAATCCAGTTTTCCCACCAAATATTGCAATAGCCATATTTCCATTTTAAATCTGCTAGTTACTGACGTCCATAATATTCAATGTTCCCAGACCCTCTTGATTAAAAACAGCTACTCCATCAAGCATAACATTGGGGATCAGGTTCTTTTCTGTAGACCCATCCCTTTTTCACCGAACCCACCGTAGTGTTTGTAGAAAAAAAGATTCATTTCTGTCTCATTTTGTCTTCAGTTCTAGTACAACTCCAGTTAGGTTCTGACTCACTTGCCAAACAGTATATTATCATGGGGGCAGCGCCTAATTGTAGATTTGGAGATTCCATCCTCTGCAAATCTCCAACTGTGATGCATTTCACCATCTCTAAACCTCCTTACTGAGTATGCCAGAGTAAGATCCACATGGTTTGTCTTCCAGCAGCTTCATTACAGCACTGGGTGGTAACTGCATTGTTTAAACAGTGGATTTGGACATTTTCAGACCCAAAGCTATTTTATACAGATCCACAGACTTTTGTTTTGGAGTGTCTACAGCCACGCTGGTCAGCATCGAGGCGGCCGTAGTGTCCTTGGTGCCCCGGGGCATACGCTGCATTTCTGGCACTCCAGGTTTATTTTCATTATTTTATAAAGGGTCATTATTGTAAGCACATGGGTTCTAGCACTTTTGTTAATGTGTACTATGAACAATATGGGCTCATGCTATTTAGCTACCATGAGCAAGCGCCTTTCTCAGTTAGGTTAGCTCCTTTCCCCTTCAGTAAAATCATTGAGAAAACCTAATGCCTGGTACTAATTCTTTTAAGAGCTATCAGTGTATAGAGGTGAGGAGTCCAATAAAGATTCCCAAATGAGCAAGATTCCTGGTGGTCCTGACCGTCACAACAAACAAGGAGGAAAAGAAGGGCGACAACACCAAGACCACTGTTCGCTAGGGGCCAGGTACCAAGCACCACTCAGGTGAAAAAGTCAGAATATGTGAAAAAAAGGTGATAGAAAAGGTTTTTTGAACAAACTATAATGCATCAAGATGTAAGTCACATGATTCTGTTCTATCTGATCAGACCAAAAACAAAACAAATCAGTATTGTTACATTTAGATATGATTAAATAGTCAACTCAACTAAAGGTAACTGTGACTGTTATAATGTACCTGATTTATGTAGATAAGAAAATGAAGGAATTAATGAATGAATTAATGAAGAGGTGAGATGTGTTAAAGACAGCTGCGTCGCGCTGTTACTAAACTGGACCCCGTCAGAACCTGGTACATGACTGACATCTACCATGAATGGAAGCATTTCTCACTTAGCTCCCTCTCTCTTCGAGTGAGCCTTTGAGGGCGGCACAGTGGCACAAGTGGTTAGAACAGTCGCCTCACAGGTCTAGAGATCACTGGTTCAGTCCCGACCTCGGACTCCGAATGTGTGGAGTGTCCTCCCTGTGTCGAGGGTTTATTCCAGACACTCCCGTTTCCTTTCGCATTCCAAAGACATGCGTTAGGTTAACTGGTTGCTCTAAATTGGCCCGATGTGAATGTGTTCGAGTAGTGTCACTGTAACCTTACTCCTTGCATGAATAGCCATCGATGCTGATGTGACATTAGATAAACAAATAAACAAACAACTGAGCCTCTAAATAAGCCTGCCACTAGTTCCTGGTGCATACAGGGGAGTTGTTCAATAAAGGTCAACAATGAGCAAGATTCCTGGTGGTTCTGTGTCTTCAACGAGGCTACACTAAAATATCATTTCAGGATTCTCTAATCTTCACCATGCTGATTAAACACCAAGGGAATTTGGGCTGACTCATGTCATGTTTATGAAATAAACAATAAAAAGATCAGAAAAAAATCAGAAATGTGTCATTTTATTCCTAATCAGTTCTTGAGATGCCAATAATTCTGACATGTTATTTTATTCATTCATTCATTCACTGTCTTATCCGCTTAATCCTAGTCAGGGTCGCAGAAAAGCCTGTGCCTAGCCGGTGGCACAGGGCACAAGACAGGAGCAACACTAGACTGGGCATCAATGTATCGTAGGACGCAAACAGACACTCACACAATTTGGAAACACCAATTAACCTTAAGCACCTGTCTTCAAAATGTGGGAGGAAACCAGAGTACCCGGAGTAAACCCACATAGACACGTGGAGGACATGCAGACTCCACACAGAAAGGACCCAGGGTGCTCCACCTAAGACCAAACCCAGGACCTTCCTGCTGTGCGGCAACCGCGCTACCCACTGAGCTTCCGCCGCCCCCACACATTTTTCATAAGATTATTATTTAGTAATATAAGTGTGTGTCATTTCTCATAACAAATTCCACTCGGTTAAAGGTTCGACTCCTCTCATATTTTCAGTGTGAGATTAGTTAACCACAAAGACATTTTCACCAAGGGTCCAAATAATTTTGGAGAAATCATTAGTTCACTGTAGTTGGTGTAATACTCTGACATACTATTTAGTATGGGCTACTACAACGACTTTGTGGTGACTACATAAGCTACTACGGTATTAAAGTATGCTTCTGGTTTCAGAATACGTGCGCGCGCTCTGACCGTTAGTTTGAAATCTGTTTAAATTTAAACATTATAACGGTTCTCGCACGCGCCCATAGCAACCAGGCTAACCGTTTAATATGAAACCTATCAGTCAGTAGGGCTGCGTCCCAAACCCCATAATACCGTATTATATAACAAGCTAAATTAGTAATTCCTACTATTTTTTTAATTGCTGTTTAAACACATTATCTTGTATGCGTACGCTGCATGTATTATGTTGTTGTAAAGCAGCCCATATTACTGACAAGCCCAAATCAGACAATTTTATATAAAACGTTATGCCACCTCAGTTTTTTCTTCTTTTTTTTTTACCTGTGTGGATGGTTTCGGCAAGTCAGGTCTCCTGTTCATCTCCTCAGACTGTGACACATACTTGATTTCCACCGCTTTTTTTCTGTAGGTTAAAAAAATCACCTCAGAGTCAACAAATAAATAAATAAACGAAAAATAGCCCTAAACCCTCCGGCTGCTGTCCGGTTTATTCAGCCGTCGTTTCCAAACAGATGAAGTTTTCTCGTGTGCAGCGTTGTTACTGAGTGTCACTGAGAAAAGACTCAGTAGATTCACGTCAGCTGTCATAAAGAAAATCAGATTTCATAAAGGAAAATGTCGATTTGCGTTAAAGAAAAACAGAGCAGCATCGCCTCAGCACGACGCCTGTCAAGTCTGGAATCTCTCTCCTTCTCTCCCTCCCTCTCTATCTCTCTCATTTTCCAGCTCTCGCGCTCTGGCGATCACATGACTCAGCATGTCCTAAATCACACTATAAGCACTACATCACTACCTAGTGTACTTACATAGAGTTAACTCATTAGAAACCCTGCCTGCAAAGACAGTGTGTAATTTGAACAGCTCGTTAAAGCTAAATTAAGCAAGACAATAGAAATTTGAAAAAGCAGACAAGTGAGAGCCTAAAATGCCGGTTTTACTGTCTAGGGTGAAGGGAGCAATGTGTTGTTTAGGAAGCCACCAGTCTTCACACCCAAATCATTCGATCTTGTAGACGTAGTGTCCTATGTAGCACGTAATAGCCACAATACGTAGTGTTCTTATATAGGAATTAAAAAGCTATATGAGATACATCCAGCTTCAGCACAAATTAACAGATCGCCACTTTTTTGCAACTCGCACCCAAACACACAAATCTGTACACAAGTCTTAATGCACACTGTTTAATACGGTAGTGTGGGTTCGATACAATATTCTTCCAGATTTTTGGGCGGTCTGCCCGTTTTATAAGTGCCTGTATGTAATCAGAAAATTATTCCGTATGCAACAGTGTCACTTTGTGGTTAAAGTTGTGTATTACATTAAAACGGAATTGAAACGCTAATCTAATAGGAATTTAAAAAGTATAACTTAAACAACAACAAAACATGCCCACTGATAGGTTTAGGCACTTTATTGGTGCACCCCCATCCTTTCTGTGAACAAATATCACTCCAATCGTTACCTTAAATTTATTTACTGGCATGTGGCCCTTATTTGGACCTGTACCCATGCTGAATTTGATTCCATACTAACCAGAGATACAAGGAGAACCCTAACAAAAATATGGCAGACTTTATTATCATAAGCTTTATTCCACCAAAGTAATGGTTTTTTTTTATGTATTTTGCTTATTTCAACCTTTCTGTTTCATGTAACACACAGAATCCCAAACTGCTTCATATCTTTGTTGTATACACAAAATAATGCCATTGTTTTGCTATACAGTGCCATATGTAGCGTGTATAGTCAAGACATTACAGACCCTGCATAGTGTAATATGGGATCCAACATGTACTATTATCTCTCAAATAAGTAGGATACATACATACAGTCGTATGAAAAAGTTTGGGCACCCCTGATAATTTTCATGATTTTTCTTTATAAATCATTGGTTGTCCAGCTCAGCAATTTCAGGTAAATATATCATATAGCAGATGAACACCGTGATATTTGAGAAGTGAAATTAAGTTTATAGGTTTTTACAGAAAGTGTGGCAGTAATTATTCAAACAAAATTAGGCAGGTGCATAAATTTGGGCACCCTTGTCATTTGAATACCTTTAGCACTAATTATTGGAACACAAAATATGTTTTGTAAGCTCACTGACCCTTGATCTACATACACAAGTGAGTCCAACTATGATAAAGGGTTAAGGTGGCCAATTGGAAGTTTTTCTCCTCTTTGCATCTTCTCTGAAGAGTGGCAATATGGGAGCCTCAAAACAACTCTCAAATGGCCTGAAAACAAAGGTTGTTCAACATCATGGTTCAGGGAAAGGGAAAAGCTCTCTCAGAGATTTCAGCTGTCAGTTTCCACTGTGAGGAACATAGTGAGGCAATGGAAGACCACAGGCACAGTTCTAGTTAGGGAACTCCCCGAAGTGGCAGACCAAGAAAAAAATCTCCAGATAGGCAGAGGCGAAGGATGGTGAGAACAGTCATAGTCAAGCCACAGACCACCTCCAAAGACCTACAACCTCATCTTGCTGCAGATGGTTGTCACTGTTTCATCGTTCAACTATACAGCGCACTTTGCAAAAGGAGAGGCTGTATGGGAGAGTAATGCAGAAGAAAGCCTTTTCTGCAGACACACCACAAACAGGTCACTTGAGGTGTGGCTACAGCACATTTGGACAATCCAGCTTCATTTTGGAATAAAGTGCTGTGTACTGATGAAAACTAAAATTTGGTTATTTGGACATAACAAGGAGCGGAAAAAAAAAGAACACAGCATCCCAAGACAAACACTTGCTACCCACAGTAAATTTGGTGGTGGTTCCATCATGCTGTGGGACTGTGTGGCCAGTGCAGGTACTAGGAATCTTGTTAAAGTTGAGGGTCGCATGGATTCCAGTTTTCCAGGTTAATATCTCCAGATTCTTGAGAACAATGTTCAAGAATCAGTGACAAAGTTGCAACCGAGGCCAACGACCCCAACCCTGCTCAAAATCTACAAAGGCATTCATGCAGAGGAACCAGTACAACGTTCTGGAATGGCCATCTCAGTCCCCAGACATGAATATTACTGAAAAATGTGGGCTGTCCATGCTCGGAAACCATCAAACCTGACTGAAAAAAAAAAAAACTGGAGATGTTTCTAAAGAAGAATGGTCCCAAAGCACCTCAACCAGAATCCAGACTGGAAGCTGTAGGAAGGCGTTTAGCAGCTGTTTATTTCTACAAAAGGAGGATCTACTAAATATGATGTCATTTTTCTGTTGGGGTGCCCAAATTTATGCACCTGCCTAATTTTGTTTGAATAATTACTGCACACTTTCCTGTAAATCCTATGAACTTAATTTCACTTCTCAAATATCACTGTGTTCATCTGCTATATGATATATTTAACTCAAGTTGCTGATCTGAACAACCAATGATTTATAAACTAAAATCATGAAAATTATCAGGGGTGCCCAAACTTTTTCATACGACTGTACAGTGTATCTTCCACAGTTACTTCACTGGGTTCATATTTCAGAAACAGAAAAAAGGAATGAAAACAAATTTAAACTCTTTTAAAATCCTTAAATGATTAAGGATAGTTTGCTGTTCATTTGGTAGATCTCGGATATCCATCTCTCTTTCACCTTTACTCAGAGTCCCTGATTGGTCCAGACAGCTGCTGCCAGTCACATTTGCTGGTGCTTTTGTACCCCCACCTCGTGACTCTTCACTGGGCATATATATGACCTGCAGAAGAGGCTTGGCACCCCTGGCAGTAGTGATCATGAAGCTTGTACTGTGCTGCCTGCTCGCCCTTTTCACCCTCATTACCGCCGGTAAGAGTGTAACTGCATGTGTGTGTTCATGTGAGTTACTACATGTTTGTAACAAAATTGTCAAATGACCTTCTTTATAGTTGTATCTTTATGTGACTACAGCAAAACAGTCAGTGGTGGGACTTTTTAAATATAGTAACAGAAATGTGTTAGTGATTCAAGAAATATTATCTCACTAAATAAATTATGTACACTATAGAGCCATATGTTTACACCCAATAAGTCCATCTGACAATGTAAGAGTTTATTCCTTTGGAACATGACTATGACTGATGTTGAACAATAAGCCCTGGCTCACAGTTGGTATTCCATTTCATCTTAAAGGTGTAATGGAGTTGAGGTCTGGGCTCTGCATGCAGCCAAGTTCTCCATTAAAGTTCTCCTCCATTTATTTATGAACTTTGTTTTAGAAGGGCAGAAGGTTGATGGGCTGAGTTGTTTTCTATGAAAGTATGGCATTGAGAGTCATTGAGGTTCAGTACAGCCTGTTCTACTGCTACTGTACATGGAGATTCCACACTGGTACTGGGATGGTGAATAGACGAATGGTTCTTGGTTTTCATCTGATGTTGCCCAAACCTTTGTATACTGATCATGAAAGATCCTCATTGAGTAACGTTGAGCTAGCACACACTCACCTCCTATTGGTTGTCGCCATACAGTTTGGCTTCTCATTTGCATTAAGTTATATTCTTGAAAGTT
Source organism: Ancistrus triradiatus (assembly GCA_025084515.1). Taxonomy (NCBI): domain Eukaryota; kingdom Metazoa; phylum Chordata; class Actinopteri; order Siluriformes; family Loricariidae; genus Ancistrus; species Ancistrus triradiatus. The sequence goes on from JAJAGP010000162.1 coordinate 124,687, forward strand.
TTGCATTATTGATAATCACTTGGCACCACAAGTGGTCGCTCTGCCACCTGTCTATGGAAATCAGCTGTCGTCAAAATAAGATTTCAAGTGAATGGAAAATGGGCCTTTAGTAATGAAAGTGTTAATTAACTAATAAGTATTTTTTGTGTAGTATGTGACACTTTTTGTGTGGCAGTATCCAAATCGGCTGATGCTACCAGTGAAACTACCAGGGGTAAACATTGTAGGATGCCCCCTAGCGGCCAACGCAAAAAGACTAATTGACGCTTAGCGTAACCTTGCGCGTGAATCATTGTGTGCCCATATTGGGTATATACTGGGATATCCCATAGTGATAAATCTGTACCCTACTGTAGTTGCTCCTCTGTTCCTCTGAAGAACGTCCTTACAAGGTCGCTGGTCCTGAAATAACGTGTTGAATGGTGGAAGGATCTGGTTTCAGATCTCACTGTTCACATGACAAGAAATGTTTCAAACCCTTCAGTACTCATGGTGTTTAAAGGGTTAGAGAATGTCAGATTAAACAGATTTGAGTGCTTGGAAACAGTGGTGTTATAATTAGTGGTCGACCGATATGGGTTTTTTAATGGCCGATGCTATAGTGACCAATGGCTGATACATAATGGCAGTATATATATATACTTGTTTAGTTTTTTGGGGTTTTTTTTGCAACAGCTCCAGTTCCAGTTAAAAGCCGGTAAGTTGTATTGCAGGAAGTTTTCATCTTCTCGTAAATGGCCCCACCATCACTGAATCTCAGCATTTCTTTGCTTTTAGTCACTGAGTAGTCCCAGTTTATGAGCTGTAAGCTCTAATGCAGGAAACAAAGTTCCTCTGCATTTTCCCCACTTTTTTAAAATATTGGTCGATAGAAGTGCAGATATCGGCCAATGCCGATTATTTCAAAATGGCATTGGTTGGCCAATTAACTTGTCTATCACTAGTTACAATGTACAAAATTAAATAAAAATAAAAACACTGCACCATATCTACATACTGTTATTATCAATCTCGCCTTTGCTCTGGAGCAACACACTGTCCCAACTGCTGGTGTGATGTGGGCAAATGTGCTGCAGCACCCGTATGCCTCCATGCTCAACCGTATCTTGTATCCAGGCTAGAGGCTGTCCACCAGGGTAAAGGAGCCTCCTTTCAATTGTACAGTTTTCCCCAACAAACTTATCCTTTTGCTCTAATTTTGCAATTACTTACACTGGGGCAAAAAAGTATTTTGTCAGCCACTGATTGTGCAAGTTCTCCTACTTAGAAAGATGAGAGAGGTCTGTAATTTTCATCATAGGTACACTTCAACAGTAGTAGAGACAAAATGAGAAGAAAAATCCAGGAAATCACATTGTAGGATTTGTAAAGAATTTAATTGTAAATAGGGTGGAAAATAAGTATTTGGTCAATAACAAAAGTTCAACTCAATACTTTGTAACATAACCTTTGTTGGCAATGACAGAGGTCAAACGTTTCCTGTAAGTCTTCACCAGGTTGGCACACACTGTAGCTGGTATTTTGGCCCATTCCTCCATGCAGATCTCCTCTAGAGCAGCGATGTTTTGGGGCTGTCGCTGGGCAACACAGACTTTCAACTCCCTCCACAAATTTTCTCTGGGGTTGAGGCCTGGAGACTGGCTAGGCCACTCCAGAACCTTGAAATGCTTTTTACGGAACCACTCCTTCGTACGGTGTGTTTGGGATCATTGTCATGCTGGAAGACCCAGCCACGTTCCATCTTCAATGCTCTCACTGATGGAAAAATGTTGTGGCTAAAAATCTCACGATACATGGCCCCATTCAATCTTCCCTTAACACGGATCAGTCGTCCTGTCCCCTTTGCAGAAAAACAGCCCCAAAGGATGATGTTTCCACCCTCATGCTTCACAGTAGGTATGGTGTTCTTGGGATGCAACTCAGCATTCTTCTTCCTCCAAACATTGACGAGTTGAGTTTTTACCATTTGGTTTCATCTGACCACATGATATTCTCCCAATCTTCTTTTTGATCATCCATGTGCTCTCTGGAAAACTTCAGACGGACCTGGACATGTACTGGCTTAAGCAGGGGGACACGCCTGGAACTGCAGGATCTGAGTCCCTCTCGGCGTAGTGTGTTACTGATGGTAGCCTTTGTTACTTTGGTCCCAGCTCTCTGCAGGTCATTCATCAGGTCTCTCTGTGTAGTTCTGGGATTTTTGCTCACCGTTCTCATGATCATTTTGACCCCACAGGATGAGATCTTGCATGGGGCCCCAGATTGAGGGAGATTATCAATGGTCTTGTATGTCTTCCATTTTCTTACAATTGCTCAGTTGATTTATTCACACCAACCTGCTTGCCTATTGTAGATTCACTCTTCCCAGCCTGCTGCAGGTCTACGATTTTCTTCCTGATGTCCTTCGACAGCTCTTTGGTCTTGTCCATGGTTGAGTTTGGAGTCTGACTGTTTGAGGCTGTGGACAGGTGTCTTCTATACAGATAACGAGGTCAAACAGGTGCCATTAATATGGATAACGAGTGGAGGACAGAAGAGCTTCCTAAAAAAAAGTTACAGTTCTGTGAGAGCCAAAAATCTTGCTTGTTTGTGGGTGACCAAATACTTATTTTCCACCATGATTTACAATTAAATTCTTTAAAACTCCTCCAATGTGATTTCCTGGATTTTTTTTTCTGATTTTGTCTCTCATAGTTGAAGTGTAGCTATGATGAAAATTACAGACCTCTCTCATCTTTCTAAGTAGGAGAACTTGCACAATCAGTGGCTGACTAAATACTTTTTTGCCCCACTGTACAAGATGCATCAAAAGGTCAAGTGGAAAATCAGTCTCTCACATGCAGTCATCATCCAGTATCTGTAAACTCCCCGTTTATGTAAGAAGCATTTTATAAAATGACAGAGCAAGCACAGAAACATTTGTATTAGTGCATGTAATGCCAGTTGAGGGCTAAACCCTGCTCAAGTTACTCTAACACACACACACTTGCACAAAGTACTTGCTGTTCTTGCTGCTATTTCAAGATCTGATTCACACCAAGGGCATTTTCGGTGCCATGATGGAGTTCATCGTCAGAGCTGAATCACTCAGGAAATCAGGAAGAACATGCCACCTCTTATATCCAACACTGACGCACTAATAAACCGACCAGAGGATTTGTTCAGTAGCATATCTGCTGCAGAAAATGAATAATGAAACATTTAGCGGAAATATGAGTGAGAAGAACATGCCACCTTATTAACAGCTACAGTGGATACATCTTTACCTCCAACAGAAATCTTAACACATTATCCTACACTGAAAAAAGAACAGAACAGCTGTTTCTTCACTTGTAATGGAGAAGTATGGTGAGCTGATGAATTTACATATTCATCTATGAGTACATCTAGACATTTAGCTCACACCCTTATCCAGAGTGACTTACAATTGATACAGCCATACCATCCAAGCAATTGTTGGTTAAGGGCTCATGGACCCAACAGTGGCAGTTTGGCAGGATTTGAGCTCTGGACCGTCTGGCTCTTAGTCCAGCTCATTAACCATAGTCCCATAATTTTAGTCTAAATATTTCTGAAAATCTGTAGAAAAACCTTTCGGAGATTAAACTACTTTTTCAGAGGGAGGAAAAAAGAGTGATGAGGTGCAAGAAATGGCGACAGTGGTTCCGCTGCAACCCAAAGCAGTTAATAAATAAGTAATAACTACATAGTGCAATATCAAAATTACAAGCATTTGACTGTACAACAATATAGGTGTGTCTAGATCCTTTGCTATTCCCAGTCCCAGCACCCCTAAAAATAAGAGAAAAAAGTATTTTCTGTTGTTGTTGTTTTTTAAATAAGCTGAAAAATGTTGAAAAATCATAGAAACTTTATGCACAAACTATATTACACAATATTTTAACAATGACAATACAGCATTTCCGCCTCGCCTTGCAAATGGTAAGAAACTGGGTTTCTCATTGGGTGCTACCCCTAAAGCTCTATATTATACCATATAAAGCTCAGACAGTAATCCTACTATTCATTCATTGACAGTTTACTCAATACTATTTCATTTGAAGGTACTGGAAAATGGGGGTGGAAGGACAAAAATATATTACATAACACAATTCTTTTCACTTAACACTTTCTTCTCAATCCAATTCATAACAGACGGCTTACTTCATAATTCAGTAGGGTAGTCTAAATTACAAATATCAGGCAAAATGACACATCACCAAGCTCCAAATTCACTTGACCTTTCTCAGTTTGTTTAGTAAGAACTTGATTCAGTTAATAAGCAGAGACAGCTTAAATACAATCTCAAGTGTATGAAATGCAAAACAAAGAGAACAAACCCTGAAAAATAAGTAAAATAACTCAGACATTAGACAGCATATGAGGGGAAAAGACACAATAAGTTTTAAAATGTCCTGCAGTAAATCTACTATAGGTCTGAGATGACTTTTCCCCTAGAGTTTTTTTTACAAATGTCACACCAGGTCTCCAAATATCCAAAAGACATTCCAATGGTGTTTCCTACATGGCAGATCACATTGATAACTGATTTGATTTAGATTCACTCTCTGTATTGGAAGTTCCGTAACCTCATCTATACTGGGATTTGAATACATACTGTTTCTGTCATTAGGCTCACAATCTTCTCTCTTTTCCAGATGCGGTGAGTGAGGTGCCTGAAGATGAGACTCTGTTAAGTCTGAAGCTGCAGCAAGAAGGTGACCTGTTTCCCTGCTGTGATGGCACAAAGAAGATCAGCCAGAGCTCCTCCAATGACACACCTGCACCTGAGAGAGTTGTCTGCCCACCCTGCAACACCGACTCTCACCTGGTCCCACCTGTCAGAAGTAACCAGGAGGACAATGTGGAAGCAGGTGAACGTCTGAGTGAAAAGGAAAGACAGAAAGAGCAGGAAATAGATAGCCAAGAGGAGGAAGAACAGGATGGAGCAGACTCAATGGAGGTAACATCTGAAGAAGCTGAGACTAATTCTGTCGAGGAACCTGCTGAGGTAGATGAGGATGTTCTAGAAACAGAAGTTGGAAAAGTGGCTGACGTTATGGAGGAGGAGACTGGTGAGGAAGAAGCAGTAGATGAAAAAAGTTCGGAGGAGGAATCCATGGAGGAGGAAGGATTGGAAGAGGAAAAGGTAGAAGAAGCAGTGGAAGCTGAAGCTGTGGAGGAGGAATCAATGGAAGAGGAAAGCTTGGAGGAGGAAGATGTAGAAGAAGCTATGGAAGCTGAAGTTGTGGAAGAGGAATCAATGGAGGAGGAAGGATTGGAGGAGAAAAAGGTTGAAGAAGCTGTGGAAGCTGAAGCTGTGGAGGAGCAATCAGTAGAGGAAGAAGAGGTGGAAGATGCTTTGGAAGAAGGAGACTCTAAGGATGAAGACGGTCTGGAGGTGGAGCCTGTGGAGGATGAAACTGTAGATGAGGGACCATTGGAGGAGGAACCTTCAGAGACAGAAGTTTTGGAAGAGGAACTGCAGGCACAGGAGAAGTTTGAGGATGATAACCAGGGTATTGAAAACAAACCTATATCCCAGGCTGGGTCTGACACTGTTGGTGGAAAGTTGATGGCAGAAGCTGCTCCTGTGGAGGAACCTGTTCCTGTATCTGATGCTACAGTTTCAGAAGATGAGACTCAGACAGGTCAGAAGTCTACAGAGGTGGAGGAAGTATTGACTGAAGAAGAACCAGCCCCTGAAGGACAGGGCATTTCTGAAGAGGAAGCTTCTCTGCAGTCTTTGACTCCCCTAGTGAGAGGTAAAGCACAATGCATGGAGATTATTTTGAGTTAACATGTTCCTAGATCATTCCCTCCAGTAGCAGCAGTGCTGGGTCTGATTGGTTTTGTACTATAACTCCAAATCAGAAAAAGTTGGGACGGTATGGAAAATGCAAATAAAAAATTTTATTCAGTGTTCCTTACATTTATTTTGACATGTATTTCATTGCTGACAGTATGAACTCAGGTTAACTTCATTTCATTTGTTAATAAACATCCATTCTTGCATTTCAGGCCTGCAACACATGAAAATATAAGACTAAATAATAATGTGAGTTTAAACAGGGGATTTCAACAGGTGACTGCAATCATAATTTGGTACAAAAGAGTCTTTGTGGAGCTCTGGTGGGCAGAGAATCACCAGTTTATCAATAATGCAAGAGAAAATTATTGAAATGTTTAAAAACAATGTTCCTCAAAGAAAGAGTGGATCATATGAATTTGCATATTTCTCCCTCTACAGTGCATCATATCATTAAACGATTCAAGGAATGTGGCGGAATTTCAGTTCATAAAACAGAAATGCACAAGCCTAAACAGAACTCTGATCTCTCGGACCATCATTCATCAATAACTGATAGAACCACATGGGCAAGGGATTACTTTGGTAAACCTTTGTCAAGCACTACAATACAGAGTTAGAGTCACAAATGCCACTTAAAATGTTACTGTACAAAAAAAAAAAGAAACCTCAAATTAGCCATGTCCAGAAGCGGTGTTAACTTCTGTGGACTCAGAAGCATCTGGGATGGACCATCACACAGTGGAAACATGGACAGACCAATCAGTATTCCAGATCTTTTTGGACAAAATGGTCATTTAGACTTCTGTGATGCTGCATTAATGCAGAAAAGTACATTGAAATGCCTTCAAGACAACATCTTTACCAGGGATGTCCATACATTTATCAACAAGACAATACAAAACAAACCAAATCATTGTAAAGTTAGGACTGAAATATGTAAATCCCTCCAAGTCCTTCTTTGAGGAACATTGTTTTTAAACATTTCAATACTTTTCTCATGCATTTTTGATAAACTAGACATCCTCTGCCCACCTTTGCTCCTCAAAGACTCAGCCTTTTGTGGATACTGCTTTTTGTTTTTACCAAATCATGATTACAACCACCTGTTGACATCAGCTGTTTGAAATCAGATCATTATTTTTTATTTTTTTTACTTAATTACTAACCCCCTTCCCAAATTTTTTGGAATGTATTGCAGGCCTGAAATGCAGGAATGGATGTGTATTAACAAATGAATTGAAGTTGACCAGACAAAACATGAAATATCCTGGGTACATACCGTCTGCAATTAAATAAAAGTGAAAGTAAATGAAAGGAACTCTGTATTTATTATTATATATGTTTATTATTTGCATTTTCCATTATTTGCATTTTTCTGATTTGGCCTTGTATAATCAAGGGGCGCAAAACTCATGCTAGTGTAACTACAAATGAGTGATGTCACAGTTCTTTAGATGATGTGAAAGTATTTATGAAGTTCCTTTCATACAGTAGAACCTGATCTGCCATAGAACTGTTATAAGTTTATAATGTATAGTCTTACACAGAGTGTTAACGGTGTTATAAAGAGAAACATCTCATCCTGTCCAGTCTCTGAACCTGACACCATTGCCCACAGGAATAACCCCTGTACAGAAATAACCCACAGGCCCTACAGACCCCACGGCATCTATCATACCATGTTCCCCTTGCAGCTGCTGCGTGCAGAGCTTTACACGTCTGCATGACTCAACCGCATGTTCATGAAGAAACTACCTGAAATCAGAGCTTTGATTTAGCAGTCTGCAGACTTATTTATTATTTATTTTTTTATTATTTGTTTTCCTGGTCAGAGTAGGGGGTTTGGCGACTATCCCAGAGAACACAGGACGCAGGTTTCGGTTGCAGACTTAAGGCGAGCCCTGGATAGGAAGCCAGTTCATTGCATGGCTGGATGGGCTTTCAGTTACAGTGCTTGAGAGATCATTCCCTGTTCGGTCTTTACTACCTCAAAGGCACTGCTGTGACAAGAACCTGGGTTCCTGCAATGGTCTCTCTGAGTGCCCCAATCTTTATGCTGTTGTATATCATTTTTATGCTGTGTGTGTCTGATGTTTCTCACGTCCAAGCTGTTACTCCATATTGTGCCAAAACAATGAGATTCCGAGTCACCCATTTGCTATGTAATGTAATATTTACCTTTCTTTTAAATTTTGCACCGTCTCTGTGAAGTTTGGTATGTTCTCTGTAGGGATACTCCATACGCTCCAATTTCTTCCCACAACACAAACATTAAATTAAAGTGTAAAATTAAAAAGTATTTTTCTCATGGATGTGAATGATGTCCACTTTTTATGGAAGAGACAAAAATAATACTTTGATTTGGTCATATGTGGTGCAACTCAGCTCCTGATCTCATGAACTCCTCATTTAAAGGTTCATTGATGTTTAGAATCAAATCAAATTACAATGTACTTATATAGCATTTTTACAACAGAGCATTGTCTCAATGCAGCCTTACAAAATATCTAGGCCCACAGCCTGAATGAGCAAGCCTAGAATGACAGTGGCATATGGAAAAACTCCATAAACCTCGGGAGGACCAAGTCTCAAAAATGGACCCAACCTCCTTGGGCAGCCTAGATGATATTAGACTTTATGAGGTCAGTTTCTCACTGATGGTATTGATGTTGATCTGAGTCTCCTCTGTGGCAGCAGAGACAACGGTGTCTGAGGCATCCAAGACGAGGGACCGATCTCACATTGATGACACACTCCTACGGGCCACCGATGGATCGACTGAACGCTACTCAGGTTAGATTAAATATTGGTTTTAACAAATGCTTGAATTACCATGTACAAAATGTAACTGGTGCTCGGATGAGACAGACTTCTGTCCGGGTTGGGGTAATATGAAGCAGTGTTTATCCTAGGATTTGTTTCAGCAGTAGCGGTAGCCAGATGTGATTTTTTTTGTTTGTTTATTTTTACACTCTACTAGTTTAAGTTAATTGGAAGAAAGCATTCAGCATTACTTATCATGCTTGGTATCAGTTAACTCAGTTTATTACCTAGTAACGTTAGCACAGTTAACTCGCCCTTAAGCGTTTGTTTACAGAAAAGATTGTCTTTGACTGAAAGTATGTGCAGTGAGGAACTGAAAAGTGCTTGGAGTCATGAAACGCCTGTGTGTGGGCGTGGGCAGCCAGCGCTGGTGTGCGATGGACACTACATTATATTGCGAATGTTCTTTTCAACTGTGAAACCTATCAAACTTAACAAGAGCTTCTTAATCTACATTTCTTACATTTACATTTACAGTATTTAGCAGACGCCCTTATCCAGAGCGACTTTCAAGTTACACAATCTTACAATCCAAGCAATTGTGAGTTAAGGGCCTTGCAGTTTGCAGTAAGGGCCTTCCAACAGTGGCAGCTTGGCAGAGGTGGGATTTGAACCCTGGACCTTCTGGTCCATAGTCCAGTACCTTACCCGCTAGGCTACCACAGTCCCTTTCTACCACATTTCTCTCTTCTCACCTCTCCATTAGCCGTCATTTCTGTATCTGTTGTTTCAAATTAAAAGTCCTCTGCAGAGTTTTGCGATTTCATGACGTTTCATAAAGTTCTGAAGCAGCAGCGTCAATAGGTTTGGAGATGCGGGCCACCACTAATATATGTAGTGGAAGCACTGTGGAGACATGATGGTGAAGCCAAAAGGATGCTCCTTGGTCCCTTAAAATGAGAGAATCTGCAAATGAGATTAGAATAAAGTAAATCAGACAATGGCCAGGAGTGGCAAAAACAACTTTTTAAAATAAATCAACATTAGGGGTTCACAGTGTTTATCTCCTCCTCATGTTTCCTGTGTCATTGTGTGTATAGCCACGCTGAAGAAGCTGCAACACATTTATCACACCGCAATTAAACCACTGGAGGAAGTGTACAAGTACAAGGAGCTCCGCCAGCATGAAGTCTCAGGTGAACCTCTGATGATCTTCTCTTGTGCTTACTTACACTTGGTCTGAGAGAGGAATGACGTCTTTTGCTGTTTAGTTGTTAATGCAGAAGTTAACTTTAAAGACTTCTCTCTCTCTCTCTCTCTCTCTCTCTCTCTCTCTCTCTCTCTCTCTCTCTCTATGTGGGTTGTAGATGCCGAGATCGCATCCAAACCCATGGTGCTGTTTCTGGGCCCCTGGAGTGTAGGCAAGTCCACCATGATCAACTACCTGCTGGGCCTCCATGAAACGCCACAGGAGCTCTACACAGGTAAGCATTAGATTCACACTGCAGGTTTCAAGAGGTTTTCGCTGGAAGTGCCACTCACAAGGATTCTGGTCTTGGGTAGCACTGGCTTTCCCTCGACCATGATCATTATTAAGCGGTTAAGAAAATGAATGAATGAATGAATGAATACATATATCTATATATACGTATGTATATGTACAGTGGGGCAAAAAAGTATTTGGTCAGCCACTGATTGTGCAAGTTCTCCTACTTAGAAAGAGGAGAAAGGTCTGTAATTTTTATCATAGGTACACTTCAACTATGAGAGACAAAATGAGAAAAAAAATCCAGGAAATCACATTGTAGAATTTTTAAAGAATTTAATTGTAAATTATGGTGGAAAATAAGTATTTGGTCAGTAAATTTGGTTCAACTCAATACTTTGTAACATAACCTTTGTTGGGAATGACAGATCAAACGTTTCCTGTAAGTCTTCACCAGGTTTGCACACACTGTAGCTGGTATTTTGGCCCATTCCTCCATGCAGATCTCCTCTAGAGCAGTGATGTTTTGGGGCAACACAGACTTTCAACTCCCTCCACAAATTTTCTATGGGGTGAGGTCTGGAGACGGCTAGGCCACTCCAAAACCTTGAAATGCCCTTTTTACGGAGCTACTTCTTTTCATTACCGAGCAGTGTGTTTGGTTATCATGTCCATGCTGGAAGAACCCAGTCACGTTCCATCCTCAATGCCTCTCAACTTATGAAAGGAGGTTTTTGGTTAAAATCTCATGATACATGGTATGGTATGGCGCGACTCTTCAGAATTCTTTTTTCCTCCAAACATGGCGAGTTTGAGTTTTTAACCAAAAGTTCTATTTTGGTTTCATCTGACCACATGATATTCTCCCCAATCTTCTTCTGGATCATCCATATGCTCTCTGGCAAAACTTCAGACGGGGCCTGGAAATGTACTGGCTTAAGCAGGGGACCACGCCTGGACTGCAGGATCTGAGTCCCCGCTCAGCGTAGTGTGTTACTGATGGTAGCCTTTGTTCCTTTTGGTCCCATCTCTCTCTCTGCAGGTCATTCATCAGGTCCCCTCCATGTAGTTTTGGGATTTTTGCTCACCGTTCTCATGATCATTTTGACCCCACGGGATGAGATCTTGCGTGGAGATTATCAATTGTTTTGTATGTCTTACAATTGCTCCCACAGTTGATTTATTCACACCAACCTGCTTCTTGCCTATTGTAGACTCACTCTTCCCAGCCTGCTGCAGGTCTACAATTTTCTTCCTGGTGTCCTTTGACAGCTCTTTGGTCTTGGCCATGGTTGAGTTTGGAGTCTGACTGTTTGAGGCTGTGGACAGGTGTCTTTTATACAGATAACGAGGTCAAACAGGTGCCATTAATACAGGTAACGAGTGGAGGACAGAAGAGCTTCTTAAAGAAGAAGTTACAGGTCTGTGAGAGCCAGAAAAAGTGCTTGTTTGTGGGTGACCAAATACTTATTTTCCACCATAATTTACAATTCAATTCTTTAAAAATCCTACAATGTGATTTCCTGGATTTTTTTTATCTCATCTTGTCTCTCATAGATGAAGTGTAGCTATGATGACCTTTGTCATCTTTCCAAGTTGGGTAACTTGCACAATCAGTGACTGACCAACTGTATATAAATATATATATATATATATATATATATACATATATATACATGTGTACATATATACAAACACAACTGAAAAACCAATCATGACTCAATCTGTCCTCTTCTCTCATTCTTTGTCCCTTGCTGGTCTCTCTTTCCATCTAAGGAGCTGAACCCACCACCTCCGAGTACACTGTGATAATGCATGGCGAGAAGGTGCGTACCATCGAGGGCATCGTCATGGCGACAGACAGCGCCCGCTCCTTCTCGCCGCTTGAGAGGTTTGGGCAGGGTTTCCTGGAGAAGCTAGTGGGTATTGAGATGCCACACAAACTACTGGAACGAGTCACACTGGTGGACACGCCAGGTATCATCGAAAACCGCAAACAGCAGGAGAGAGGTGAGGAGTAACTAATGTTGTAGTTAAGACCAATAGAGTCGAGTATTGAGACACAAACCCACATGTCGATAAAAGTAATTGCTATATTTCATTCACTGTTGTTGTAATTTCAGGAAATGCAGAACTAGGTATTATTATGATTATGACTATTATGTTTCTGATAATTTGTTGCAGGTTATCCATATAACGAAGTGAGTCAGTGGTTCATCGACCGCGCCGATCTTATCTTTCTGGTTTTTGATCCAACAAAGCTGGATGTGGGTTTGGAACTGGAGACGCTCTTCAGGCAAATGAAGGGACGAGAGTCACAGATCCGCATCATCCTGAACAAAGCCGACAGCCTGGTCCAACAGGAGCTGATGCGCGTGTATGGCGCCCTCTTCTGGAGCATGGCACCGCTGATCAACGTGACAGAGCCACCGCGGGTGTATGTGGGCTCTTTCAGACCTCAGCCCTACGCCCCTGACACCCCCCACATGCTTATGGTTCATGAGGAGATCTCACTCCTGGAGGACCTGAAGCAAGCCATAGAGAACCAGCTGGAGAACAAGATCGCCTTCTTGCGCCGCCATGCCATCCGTGTCCGCGTCCACGCGCTGCTGGTTGATCGCTATCTCAAAGCCTACTATGAGAAGCTCGGCTGGTTCGACAGCCCACATGAGGTGATGAGCGAAATAATAGCTGAGCCTGATCGCTTCTACATCTACAAATCAGTGTTAGCCAAAACCAATGTGAGCAAGTTCGACCTTCCGGATCCGGAGTTGTACCGCGACTTCTTCAACGTGAACGCGCTTGGAGAGTTCAAGCTGCTGGAGAAGCACTGTGGCTGGAGGGGTGACTGTCTGTTGGAGAAGATCGAGAACGCCATCACTCAGGAGCTACCTGCACTGCTGGCCGGCCTCGCCAAGCCGGAGGAACCAACCAAACCCCAAGCAGAGGAGAAACCCAAAAATCCTTGGAGGAGGCAGTGAGGAGCTAAAAAATCCCTCTATGCTGAACTCAGAATGTCAGTGAATGAGTGAAAGTGTGAGAGAATGAATGAATGAATGAGGGGATCAATAGATGGGTGGAAATGCCTTTTTGTGTAAAACCATGAATTTTGAATGAATGGATGCTTGGATTGATGGATGATGGCTGAGTGAACTTTGAAGAGATGGACGGATAGAAGGATAGACCGATGGATGAGTGAGCCAAGGGAAGGATGAATGGGATCAATAAATGGTACCAATGGCTTTTTGGTGGAAATATGAATAGAAGGGTTGGATGGATGAACAGATTAATGCATAAATAAATGAATGCATTCAGAAAACAAGTATAATGACAACTCGCATCACATTTATGGTTTATTTATTAATGAAGCAATGTAACAGTTCCTTCTGATCTTATTCGGCTTTTGGTTGTTGAAGTTACAGATTATCTGCAGAGAGTGAGAGAGAGCTCAGCTCTGTCTTAGTATTTATTTGTGTTCTATTTTGATGACTGATGTTGAATGTAGCGCTGCATGTAAATTGTAGCATTTCATTAAAGCTAAACTTTTTCCGTTGTAGACTGTTTCTTAAATCTGTATTCATGGGTTACTCTTAAATCTGGTTTGGGGGAGCAGTGGGAGCCAGTGGCCCTGTGACAATAAACCCCCAAAGTGAGGAGTGCGTTACCTTACTCATGCAAACACATGGTAACAATGCACATTTAGGTAGAAAGTAATTGGCCTCAGCCTGGCCCCCCAGCTCAAATAATCTAGAACTTTCACTGAACCAATGCAAGGATGGATGGATGGATGGATGGATAGATGGATAGCCAGAACCATTTCAAAATCAGTAGGTAGGCATCTGAAATTTTCAAGGGATGGTAACAATTCAAGAGAAACCACTAAACAAACCATTTTGCCACCACTAAAAAAACTGTACAATCTGATTGATGCTACATATTGTGCTACCAAACAACCAGTAATACCAGCAGCAGCTTCAGCATTATCTAATAGACAAACATTTAAAGAAGAATTGTGCAAAGCACACAACCAAACTCTCAAGTCAACAAAGCAATTTTCAAGAGAACCATCACACAAGCTATGTGTAAATAAACTAAAAAAAAACTTTACCATTACACAACACCACTAATTTAACTAAGCAAATAACATCATAATCACAACTCACCAATCATCAACAAACTAATTTTACCCATACCTTCAATCGTGAGTGAAGAGTCAATGTAGTCATGCATTTGGTGAACAAAACTTTCTCACTAGATTTTTATTCCACTATCCTTGAAATTTGCTGGATAACTCCCTTTCGAAGGCCACTTGAATCAGTTAGACTTTATGTTTGTAAAATCAAGCTATTACAGTCCACGCGAACTGTTGTTTTCGATTCTGTCCAAGCTCTTGCTGGCACAGACTTTGTTAGCTAGCTAAAGTCAGCTGAAAGGAGATAAATAAAACTTTGGTTTCTTTGTTTTCTTTATGGATCCATTTTCTAAGGTTTACTGTCATTTTGGTTTTGAGGTCAAACAAAGAGTGTCATCTCACTCTAGTTATAATGTTTATTTGGTTAACCTTTACCTCCAGCAAAGTAAAGGTGGACTGTGGTAGCCTAGCGGGTAAGGTACCAGAAGGTCCAGGGTTCAAATCCCACCTCTGCCAAGCTGCCACTGTTGGGTCCTTGAGCAAGACCCTTAACCCACAATTGCTTGGATTGTAAGCTTGTATCAATTGTAAGTCGCTCTGGATAAGGGCGTCTGCTAAATGCTGTAAATGTAAATGTAAATTTAATGGAAAACAAACTGACCAATTTATTTCATGGTTTTAGTGCATCAGGTAATGGTGGGAGAAGTCACATGAATCTATGATGCTCTAACTCCAGTGTCCACATTTAAATATGTCAATATACAGTGGTCAAAATGAGTTGAATTTTATTTTCAACACTAACAAATACTGTTACGTTTCTTCTTGGACTTTTAACTCATCTGTCAAACTCATCATGACCCACACGGAATTTCCCATCTCACATACTTAAGTCCAGTTTCTGAATACTGGCTGTTTTCTCTTCTGAATAAGTACACAATCGATTCAAAGCCAAATGTAATATATCCTATTGTAATCTTTCTTGCTAATGTTTGACTAGCCAAAAAGTACGTTAAAAGACACAGTCCCGTTCTTTCTATGTGGGTTTTGTAGTGACAGATGAAGTTGGATGTCGTGGTGGTCGTGTCGCTGACTTTTGATTTGCAGACCTTGCATATTTCTGTACTCCTTTTTTTCTAATTTAACCGAGAACATAATGCTTGAATCCAAACTTCACTGTGTTTGGAACAGCCGCAACCATGTTACGAGCTTCTTCATACATTTGTCTCGGTTGGTTTCCCACGACAAATTTGCACACTCATTTCAAGCCATCTGTCACAATTCCAGGTCATGTCTCAAGTCATGAATACCAAGTCAAAGTCGAGTCTTTTATATTGCACCACCCGTGATGGATGGATGGTTGGACGGATGTATAGGCGGATGGATTGATAGATGAAATGAAGCAGAAGAAATTTCTCCATCTCTCAATGTAACGATGTGATGACATCGCATGTGCACGAGGGGGAGACATATGTCGTTGAAAGTTACCGTAATGAGGAAATTAAAAACATTTCTTAGAAACATCATATAAAAACGTAACCTTTGGTCTTGTAAGCACACAAACACACACACACGGGCGCGTATGTCTTATAGCTGAATCGTGTATTTACTGCTCTGAGGGTTGCACAACACAGTAGGCTACGTTGTCATATTCTTGAACTGGTGCTTAACCAACTCATTAACTAAATTACTAATTAAGTGGAGTTAACTTTGTTAACTGTGGCTGCACAAAACGTGTTACTTTGTATGAACTACAATAATAGTAGTAATAGTAGTAGGCAGCAGCTAATCCCGTAGGATCTTTTGTTTGCTCCCCTTTGTGGACTGATTCGACCAGCAGAGTATCTGTGCAGACCAATATGGGAGTGGCAGAAGAAAACGGAGGCAAGCTTGGCATTATGGGCACGATACTTCCTACAGATTGTCCTGTCTCCTGCTTTTTCATTAAAGGTGGTCTCACACCTGGCGAGACCTTTCTTCACCTCCTGCTTCCAGTTATTCCTACCTGAGAACTTCACATAGCTACACATAGGCCTACTAATAAAGAGCCTTTAGCTACTTAAGAAATTAACTTTAATTTACAACAAATCTTTAAAATCTCGTAGTGTGTTTGCATGAAAACACGGTTAAAAGTTTGTATGTGAAGCTTTGTTTACAATAAACACATTTTTACCTTTTAAACTTGGATTATTGTCAAAGTATTGTTATCAAATGCATACCTTTAGCTACATTAACCTGAGACTTTTTTTTTATTTAAATTTCGCACATAATTTAAACAGTGGAATTTACATAAATTAAATTAAATCAATTTAATCAACGTCGAAGAAAATATGTTTAGCCTACTGTTTCGAGTTTTTTGCGTCTTTATCAAGACATAGAGAACTGGATGTTTATTTATTTCAGGAAGAACATACCAAACTACACAGATTAACAGAGGTGAGGACTGAACTTTGGAACATATAATAAAGATGTGTATTAATTTAGGTGTCATAATACATTTACAGTGGTGCCTGAAACTTTGTGCACCCTTTAGAATTTTCTATATTTCTGCAAAATATGACCTAAAACATCATCAGATTTTCACACAAGTCCTAAAAGTAGATAAAGATGTTTTATTAGGGCCTTTTATTAATATTATTTATAGTACTTTATTTAAGTTATCAATATATTATGTATGTAGGTCATTGTCAGAAATTAAAGTGTTGACGAGGCAAGTTTGTTTCCAAATTATGAGAAGCTTAATTCAAACTTAAACCTTTCAAATGAACATGAATTTACTTGTGTAATTTATTTTTAATGACTTTATTTCACCAAAATAAAAAACAAGTTTGGCTTTAGGGGTTAGATCATGGATAGAAAATGTCTCAAAGTAATTTTGAATAAAATAACCAACCAGTACACCAGTCAGAATTATCCAGCCAACAGCACATGGTCGGCAGCATCCTTTGTCCACAGATGAAGGACTAGACAATGACCAATACAACCTGTGCAATAGATGAGCTTTTGTCTCTGTCTGTACATCTACAAGATGGACCAAATAGTTACGAGTGTCTAATGGAGTGGACGGAGTGGGCACAGTGTTTTACTCCAGCAGCACTGCAGTGTCTGATTCACTCATACCAGCACAACACGCACTAACACATCCACCACCCAAATAGTGCCTGATCTGTGGTGGTCCTGTGGGGGTACTGACCATTGAGGAACAAGGTGAAATTAGGCTAACAAAGTATGCAGAAAGACATATGGACTACGGTCTGTAATTACAGAACTACAAAGTGCTTCTATACTGCAAACAGACCCGATATAATGGACAGCGAGTGTACAAACAAAGGGTGGTCATAACATGACTGTGTATTTCATTATTTATATAAGATAGGCGTTTCTCGCCCTCTGTCGGTCACTGTTGTGATTGCAGTGTTGTGGTTTAATTCCCTGCTCCGCCGGGCGGAAATGCCTTTACTACCTTCGTTATTGGATTGTGCTTGTTTTCACTGTATTTTTTTTTTAAGTTATGAGTCAGGGTACAGTTTATGTGATTGGACTGTGAACAAGCTGGCTACCCGAGTCTCAGCCCTTTTCTCAATAGTGAATCGCAGCTGCTCCTAAGAAATCGTGAGGTATTCAATTCAAAGAACTGAATACCTGAAATCATTCAGCAGCAGAGCAACACCAACAGCAGAAAGCCTCAGAATGGCAGCAGAAATTCCGACACCATGCAGCAGGGAGGAAGAAACCCCTGAGCGAACGGAAGAGGAGCCCCGGGTTGCCAGATCGATCACACATCTCTGTACGACACGGGCTATTTTTAGATCATAACGAAGCTTAAGCTGTGATTCTCTAAAGTGCGGGATGAGCTGCTCATCAGGTTCAAACTGCAAATAATTATTAACCAAGCGCGTACAGAGATCCAGTAGCTGTTCTCGGGGACTCTAACGTCTTATTACATCATGATTAAGCTAATGTTCCTTTATAACAGGTTTTACATTTAGGCTTTACATCAAGCCACATCAATCCCTCACCAGGACGAAGATATTTCTTTGTTATAATGTGGTGATTTTTTAATTTTACACCATAATAATAAATATTGTTTACGAAATGCTTAAATACTCATAATAATTAATTTAATGTGTGTACAAACGCACCTTTTATACAAAATCAGTTCCTATATTCACCGGAAATTCCAAATTAAATCAGTTTTAATCAATTTCTGACAATTAGTAAAATATTACCAAAAAAGCTAATATGGGCGATACAAAATGTATTACTTATTTATTTTAAGGTGTCCATTTTTAAAATGGTGTTTTATTAATTGTAATGCATTTCCAAATAAAATTAGATTTTTGCTTTACATTATTATTAGTAGTAGTAGAGGTCCTTTCCCCCCCCCGAAATGATATTTGTGGCTTGGTGTGTTTCATAGTGATTAGCATTGTTGTTTCATTTTAATAAATGCAGATGAGTTTTAATAGATATGGAATTACTTACTAAATAATAATAATAATAATAATAATAATAATAATAATAATAATAATAATAATAATATTAACAACAATAATAATAACAATAATAATAATAAATTATTAGTAGTATTATTACTATTATTATTATTATTGTTATTATTACTGTATTAATAATAATAATAATAATAATAACAATAATAATTGTTATTATTATTAGAACTATTATTATTATTATTATTATTATTATCATTGTAATAATAATATTATTATTAATAATAATAGTAGTAGTAGTAGTAGTAGTAGTAGAAGTAGTAGTTGTATTAGTATCATTGTTGTTGTTGATGTTCTCTCATTTGTCGGTTAGTGTTTCGTGCTGGTAGTGTTTGTGTTGTCTATAATTCAAAACGAGTTTTCTAAAACTAATCCTTCAAACCGTAAAGTGGCTCCATGTGACTGCTACTGAATCGTGAAGGTTGACAGTCGACGCGGATCTGGCAACCCTGAGAAGGACGCAACAGCAGCAGCAGCAGTTCGGTTTGCCTGCATTCATGAAAAAAAGCGAAGCGACGCGGATCCCGGACTGAGGCAGGACTGAGGGCTTGTGGGTGTAAGTTCGGACGGTTCGGCGGTGACGATGGGTTCGTGTTTGGACTCATGGCGGCTCTGAAGCTGAAGCTTGATCCTGTCTGGTGCTCGGCTGAAGCGAAACTGTGGGCCTGCGCGGAGAAACTTTCCATCCGAGTGTGGAAACATTGTTCAACATGGCTTTGACGTCTGAGCGCGGCTGGTGTTCGGAGGAAGCTGGTGAAGAAAACCTCAAGTGATCCTTTAGTGTTTCGGTGGAATTTCAGAGGCGCGTTTGGGATTTTTTGGCTGGATTTTGCGCTCTTTACCTGATTAAACGCGTCTCAGCCTGAACGAGATTATTTGACATTATTTTGTGCGCGCAGGCCTTCGTACTGAGACGGAATCCTGCATTTTGGATGTCTGAAGTGAATTCTTCCGTTTGTCGTGTGTGGAACACAAACGAGCTCGTGTGAGTCTCGGGAATATAAACGCTTGATATCCGGAGTGGGAGCGCAGGAAAGGACGGGGCTCGTGGGTGGGAAACAGGCCCCTCTGCATTCAGCCCCGACACACACAAACACATACACACACACACACGCACACACTGCGATCCCAGGTTCGGACTCAAGTACACACACCGAGACAGTGACATGATGATTATAAAGCCGTCTCGAGGTCTGATTTCGCATTAACGGGGGGTTACGGTAAAACGCGCAGACAGCGCGAGCTCGACATGTAATCATTAAACATTCCTCCAGTGGGAACAACCAGGATCAACAGGGAAAACACCTTCAACTTTCTCCTCTGCCCCCCGAGAGGCACCGGCTTCTCCTGCAATGCTAAACAGCCCAAAATGCAAGCGTGTCACCGCGTGATGTGGAAACATGACCGAGCAGGAAGATTTCACGCGCGCGTCTCATGTGCAAAGCGGAACGTGAACCATTTCACATAAAGGAGGCTGCAAACATCTCCCATTGCGAATTTCGGACGTTTTTGGCACGTTATTGGAAGCATGGTGCACGTGTGAATTCCCACAATGCACAAGTGCCCGTTCAGCTGGTACACAATACCCATAATGCACCTTGCAGCGTGGAACACTTCACCTACTTTTGGATGACACTGCCTTGTTTTCAGACGCAGATGATTCAGCCTTCTCTCCACATTTCAACTAGTGTCTGTGTGTGCAGCGACGACTACAGTGCCTGATGGGATCCGAGCGCTGACGTCATCAGAGTTCACACCTGAAGTCGTGTTGAATACTGAATCAAATCTTTTTCTAACCCTTTATTTTTCTGATATGTGAGAATCACAAGAGCATCGTCATGGCGTGTCCTCATCAGCGTCCGCCGAAGGCCAAACCCACGGAGGTTAGCTGCGATGGTTCGGGACGAGGCGCCAACATCCGGATTAGCGACGCAAAGCGGGTCTCTGTGGAGAAAGAGCCCTCGAGCTGGGGGGAAAGCTCCCAGCGGTGCAAGAACAGCATCTCCTCCAGCTGCAGCTCGGGCGAGTCTGGGATCCGCAGGCCGGTAGTCAGTGGCCTGCGCAGTCACAGGACATGCCCGCAGCTGTTCGAACGATCAGCGGCACAGTGCTGGGACCCGAAGTTCGACTCGGCTACTCTGGAGGAGGCGTGCCGGGAGCGATGCTTCCCCCAGACGCAGAGGCGCTTCCGCTATGTGCTGCTTTACTTGACGTTCGCCGCCTTTCTTTGGGGCGTGTACTTCGGCATCAACACTTCGAGGTGCGACCCTGCCACTTTTTTGTTGCCGACGGCTGCTTTTCTCTTCCTGTGCCTCCTGCTGATTCTCTTCACCTTCTCCCAGCCTTATGCCCGGCTTTATAACCAGGCATCGCTGCTGCTTATTGGGATAACGTTTTGCATCACGCTGGCCCCTCAGACCCAGACTGCCGCCTTTGCTAACCTTGACTGGCAGAGATCCACGAATCGGACACTACCGCCCCCTAACGGTGTGGAGAATTCAGAATTGACTCCGTGTATGTCGCCAGTTGGGACTTTTACTTTGTGCATCGAGGTCCTGTTGTTGCTCTACAGCATGCTTCACCTGCGCCTGTACGCTTCAGTGCTACTGGGACTCCTGTATTCGGTGCTTTTCGAGATCCTTGGGTGGCTCCACCTGTTCCAGGTAGATAGCAAACAGCAGATCAGATCATGGACCGAGCCTATGTCTTCAGTCCAGGAGGAAACTTTGTTGTGGCTGGTTCCTGGAAAAGTTCTCCTCCACTTGTGCGCCCACGCAATCGGTATCCACCTGTTCATCATGTCGGAGGTGCGATCGCGCAGCACGTTTTTGAAAGTAGGCCAGGCCATTATGCATGGGAAGGAGCTGGAGGTGGAAAAGGCTCTGAAAGAGCGCATGATCCACTCCGTCATGCCGAGCCTTGTGGCGGACGAGTTGATGAAGCAAGGTGACGAGGAAAGCGAGAGCTCCGGGAAGCGTTACAGTGCCGGGACCTGCTCCGCCTCAGCTGCCGGCCCGGGCGGCTCATCTTCCAGTCCCAAGAACAACAAGCGCAAGTCGATCCCGCGCGGCCAGATCATCTTCCGCCCCTTCAACATGAAGCGCATGGAGCCAGTGAGCATCTTGTTTGCCGACATCGTAGGTTTCACCAAGATGAGTGCCAACAAGTCGGCGCCGGCCCTGGTGGGTTTGCTGAATGACCTGTTCGGGCGTTTCGACCGCCTGTGCGAGCACACTCGCTGCGAGAAAATCAGCACCCTCGGCGATTGCTACTACTGCGTAGCCGGCTGTCCTGAGCCACGTGATGACCACGCGTACTGTTGCGTCGAGATGGGCCTCGGCATGATCCAGGCCATCGAGCAGTTTTGCCAAGAGACGTCGGAGACGGTGGACATGCGGGTCGGTGTGCACACGGGCACCGTGCTCTGCGGCATCTTGGGCATGAAGAGATTTAAATTTGACGTCTGGTCCAACGACGTGAACCTGGCCAACCTGATGGAGCAGCTGGGCGTGTCCGGAAAAGTCCACCTGTCTGAGGCTACAGCAAGGTTTCTGGACGACCGCTACATGAGGGAGGACGGCAGGGTGGCGGAACGGGCGGGGCAGAGCATCGCCGAGCAACTGAAAGGTAGAACGGTTACTTTCCAGTATCCTCAAAACAGCAAGGTTTGTTTAACCCTAACCCCTGATGTTTATCTTTGTGACTTTTATCAGTTTTCCATTGATTGATTTAGTTAGTGGATTCAGTAAATACCAGAAAAAGCTTGTTTTAAGTCCATTTAAGGGGTTTAAAGCAAACATAACACACTCGCCATGACCCTCACTGGGAAAATGAACTGATGAAGCACAGTCCTTTTAAAAAATACAGAATCATAAACAAATAATGGCGAAAGTTTTCATAAAAGCCTCCCAGTGTTTACAGGAGCTTAAATATCTCATAAGACTGGGTTTGGAGGGGGAAAACATGATCCGACTTTCAGTTTTAAAGGGACTTTTCAGTGCAGTGCAGAACTGTTAACACGTAAACACAGGCTGATGCCGAATCTCATCCTGGAAGCTACGTTGCCAGCTGCTGAAAAGAGAAACTCTGCCGGTGCCAGGGTTACATAAGCAGGACGTAGCTAGCCGAGGCCAATGCTCATGGTTCTCAGTCTGAATGCTTGTTTGTACTTTGGCATGAACACTGAACACTTACTCAGGTGTGATCATGTACTTCTGAGGCTCGGGTGAAGGGCAGGGCAGAGCAGAGGATTGTTGCCGTCGTGTGCTGTAGGATCAGATAAAGATGTTCAGCAACAGGCTGCGTTATGATGGACTCCCAGCCCTCTAGGTGACCTCAGTCGGCCTTTTGTAGGTGGAGCAGGTGTTCCGATGGTTTTCTGTTCAGGGTCTAGGGCTTCGAGCGGCATCTGCTGGTTCCGGTTTGAAGTTGTTAGGATTGTTACAGAGTTCTAGACTAGAATGTTCTGTTCCTTTCTGAACAAGCTTGTGATCAGGCATTTCTGATTTTCCTGGATGTTGCACAAGACGTCCTGCAGCACTGGCGGCTCTCTTGACGCTTGTACGGTCAGATCCAAAGAAACTTGAACCAAGCAGTTAAAGGCTGTGCTTCTTGCTTTTGACCCTAGCAGTGGTAGAACACAAAAGCAGTTGAGGAGTGTAATGTAAAGGATTACAGCTGTTTGAACGACTTTGGCTGCAGAGCCTTTTATAAGGTTCTCAGGTTTTTCAAATCAAATTACTACTAGTAGTAGCTTTTATTAGTGTTTTGCAGTTGAAAACTGAATTAACACACCAATTTACAAGTATAAAACATGTGCAGTACAATCAGACTACTCATCTGTTTAATTGTTGTAAAATGACATTAGATTATAAACCTTACTATAATGAATGAATTGGTCCTAGAACCTCACTACATTACAAAAAGTCTTTGATATAAAGTGGTGCTTACATTTGTGAACCCTTTAGAACTTTCTATATTTCTTCATAAATATAACCTAAAACATCATCAGATTTTCACACAAGTCCTACAAGTAGATAAAGAGAACCCAGTTAAACAAATGAGACAAAATATTTATTTATTGAGTAAAATGACCCAATATTACCTTAGTGAGTGGCAAAAGTATGTGAACCTCTAGCATTAGCAGTTAATTAGAATGTGAAATTAGTCAGGTGTTTTCGATCAATGGGATGACAATCAGGTGTGAGTGGGCACCCTGTTTTATTTAAAGAACAGGGATCTATCAAAGTTTGCAACACATGTTTGTGGAGGTGTATCATGGTATAAACAAAGGAGATTTCTGAGGACCTCAGAAAAAGTTGTTGATGCTCATCAGGCTGGAAAAGGTTACAAAACCATCTCTAAAGAGTTTGGACTCCACCAATCCACAGTCAGACAGATTGTGTACAAATGGAGGAACTTCAAGATCATTGTTACCCTCCCCAATAGTGGTTGCCCAACAAAGATCACTCCAAGAGCAAGGCGTGTAATAGTTGGCGAGGTCACAAAGGACCCCAGGGTAACTTCTAAGCAACTGAAGGCCTCTCTGACATTGGCTAATGTTAATGTTCATGAGTCCACCATCAGAACACTGAACAACAATGGTGTGCATGGCAGGGTTGCAAGGAGAAAGCCACTGCCTCTCCCTAAAAGAACATTGCTGCTCGTTCTGCAGTTTTTGCTAAAGATCATGTGGACGACGCCAGAAGGCTATTGGAAAAGAACGGTTTTGTGGATGGATGAGACCAAATAGAACTTTTTTGTTTTCAAAGAAAAGCGTTTATGTTTGGAGAAAGGGAAAACACTGCATTCCACCAGCATAAGAAACCTTATCCTATCTGTGAAACACATGGTGGTGGTAGATCATGGTCTGGGCCTGTTTTGCTGCATCTGGGCCAGGACGGCTTCCCATCATTGATGGAACAATGAATTCTGAATTATATCAGATAATTCTAAAGGAAAATGTCAGGACATCTGTCCATGAACTGAGTCTCCAGAGAAGGTGGGTCATGCAGCAAGACAACGACCCTAAGCACACAAGTCGTTCTACCAAAGAATGGTTAAAGAAGAATAAAGTTAATGTTAACATTCTAAAGGGTCAAAGTCAAAGTCCTGACCTTAAGTTGAAATGTTGGGGAAGGACCTGAAGTGAGCAGCTAATGTGAGGAAACCCAACCAAACATCCCAGAGTTGAAGCTGTTCTGTACGGAGGAATGGGCTAGAATTCCTCCAAGCCGGTGTGCAGGACTGATCAACAGTTACAGGAAACGTTTAGTTAACAGTTATTGCTGCACAGGGGGGTCACAACAGATACTGACAGCTAAGGTTCACATACTTTTTTGCCACTCACTAATATGTAATATTGGATCATTTTCCTCAATAAATAAATGACCAAGTATAATAGTTTTGTCTCATTTGTTTAACTGGGTTCTCTTTGTCTACTTTTAGGACTTCTAAAAAAACTGATGATGTTTTAGGTCATATTTATGCAGAAATATAGAAAATTCTAAAGAGTTCGCAAACTTTTAAGCGCCACAGTATCACAGTTAGTGTAGGGGCGGGCAATATGACAGTATTTCATCGTATCGTGATTATGTTATCATGATAGACTATATGCTTTTCTTAGCATATCGAGGTTATCGTAAATTATAAATTGTGTAATTAGTCCTGAATTGGAAGAGGTGCAGCAGATTTAGAATTAAAATCATTTTACTAAGTATGGGATAATATTTGAATAGTAGTTTTTTTAGAAACTCTTGATATTAATGCGTTATTTCTGCGATCAGATGACCCAACAGGGTCGAGCGTCATGTTTACATTCCGAAGATGCTGATTCTGGATTAAGGACCCAGCTTAAGTGCCGAAATGTGCCAGTTTGGCAGTGCCATGGCTTGTACCTTGGATCTTTTGTACAATAGTCCTGTACCTTAACTGCTGCATCACTGTACTTTTGTAACAAGTTATTGTAACCTAATCAGTAATCAGTTTTATTGACTAATATTTTTATTTAATCTTTGTACTTTGTCAATCAGTAGCTCCTGTAGCTTGGAGGTACAGTGCCAGCTGCTGAAAACAGAAAGAACCTGGGTTCAAACCCTGGCCTGAACTGACAAGATAACTGTAAAATGAGTTCATGATTCAGATTTCTTTTGTAATGAAATGCTCACCTGTGAGTTCGTATTTTTGGGAGTTTGATTTGAGACCTGAGTAAACTTGCGCTGGCAGCTGCCTCCGTGTTCGGGCCCTCAGTGTTTGCACAGTGTGTTACGATCTAGCTGTGTGTATTTGTATGGAAGTGATAGCAGCTGATAAGAAGAGAAAACAAGGCTGGATGTGGCATGAGTGCACAACGTGCCGAAACAGCGCCCAGTCCGTGTTTGGTTCAAACGTCTGACCGTGTACACACCTGCTGCAGGGCCGTGCTTCATAAGGACCTGATCTCAATCCACACGCAGACTCTATCTCGATATAAGCAGACTGTATATCAGTCTGATTTAACGCAGGACCAATGACTGAGCGCCAAAAGAATCATTAATCAGTCAGGATTATCAGTTATTGAAATGAAGAATGAAATTGTTTTATTAGTCTTGATTGTTTTAAACCAACACAAAACAGGATGCTTGTATGATTAGAACATGTAAACAATAGACTAATACACTGCCTGGCCAAAAAAGGCACCTTGATTTAACAAAGCAAATAGGTAATAGCCTCCCATTGGATAATTACTGCTTTCAAGTTATTGAACCCTAACTGATGCAGTGAGTAGCTTCTCATTGGTTAAACAGCCATGTCGTAAGACATCCTGTGGTCGTGGAAAAGAGGTTCATCTGTTTCAGAAGGGTGAGATTGTGAAAGAGTGGTTCAGGGAGCATGAGCCATCATTTTCACACATGGATTGGCCACCACAGAGTCCAGACCTGAAAGCCATTGAGAATCTTTGGGATGTGCTGGAGGAGACTTTGTGCAGTGGAACAAATCTCCCATCATCAACACGAGATCTTGGGGAAAAATGAATGCAACTCTGGACATAAATAAATGTTGTGACATTGGAGAAGCATGTGGAGACGATGCCACAGCGAATGCATGCTGTAATCAAAGGTAAAGGCGGTCCAACAAAACATTAGTGTGTGACCTTTTTTTTTTTTTTTCTTTTTGGCCAGGCAGTGTATTTAACTATAATATTATATGTATTTAAGTTAGTCATTTTAATGTTATATGGTGTTGCTATATATGTTTTTTAAATGTTGTTCATTGATCTCTTGAACACTGGTTCACAGATTTTGTCCCACACCAAAAATAGCTGTTTCTTATTTGTTTTTTTGCAATACAAATTCAAATATGTTTTCAGAATTTCACTATATTTTTCTCGAGTATATCTTGATGTATAGTACATACAGTCACTTCCACAGTTATTGGCCTGGTGAATTAACTCGATCTCACACTGAAAAATACGATAAAAATCCAACCTTTAATTGAAGCGAATAACTATTTTAACAAAGCCTCTTGTGCAGCGGTTATTGGCACCCCAGCCTTTAATACTATCTACAACCTCTCTCTGTCAGTAAAGCAACACTTCGACTAACATGAAGTCAGAGAATACAGAGCAGGGAATTTCTCGTTACAGAATCTCTCCAGATTGCCCAGAGTTTTAGATCATCTCTTGTGCATTCTCCTCTTTAGCTCGCCCACAGGTTTTCTATGGGGTTTAGATCAGGGGACTGAGATGGCATGGCAGAAGCTTGCTTTTGTCTTCACTAAACCATTTTAGTGTTGATCTGGACATGTGTTTTAGATCATCGTCCTGTTGGCAGACCCAGTGTCGATCCATTTTTAGTTTCTTGGCAGAGGCGGACAAATTTTGATTTAAAATGTCCTGCTGTTTCATGTCCAGGATGCCATCTACAAAATTCTCAGGGCCTCTGGAGGAAAAACAGCCCCACACCATCACAGCCACTCTTACTTAGCAGCATACTTAAGAGTGTTGTCATTCTTCTTTTAATAGCAAACCTACCTTGAGTGGTTGTTGCCAAAAAACCTCAATTTTCATTTCATCTGACCGTTGAACATGGTTTTAAAGTCTCGGTAATGTTTAGCAAACTCCAGGTGCTTACGTTTTTGGTTAGATGAGAGGAAAGGATTTTCCTGGTAAGCCATCTAAATAGTCTTTTGGCAAGGATGTGTCATCTGATGGTAGGGTTGTAGATCCAGGAGGCTACTGTACCTGTCCAACAGTGATCCTTGGGGATTGTTTTGATTCTCTTAAAATCTTCCTCACTGTATATGGGGGCAAAATAAACTTGGGTCCTCGTCCGGGCACGTTTGTCACAGTTCCAGTTGACAGGCATTTAGTCATTCCCTGATTTGTGAAGGTAAACACAATTGCATTTCTCCAGAAAGGAAAGGAAATGAAAGCCAACTGAAAGGAAAACTGGCTTTCAGGCTGAGCAGTTAGCATTAGCAACTAACGCCCTGTGTTCACCAATAGATTGTTTTGCTTTCACTTTTCACCTTCAATCCATTACTCACTAAATCACATGAGATTTTTCTCAGCACTTTATTATATAATAAGCTTTTAATTAATGATTTTGGCCCTCTGTAGGTTAATGTAAGTGTTTAAACAATAAGGTCGGCTCCTCTGATACAGTATAGACTATAGTAAACTCATCTGCTCATGATACATTTCACTTATGGTTTTGTTGTACGTATCTCCATTGTAAAGGGAGCACCTGTACAATACAACTCCATTAATGCGTATAATGCCTTATACAGTCTGGATTTTCTGGGGTCTGGAACAGATTCATTTAATTTACATTATTCCTTATGGGAAAAAAATCTTTTTGGTACTCAAGAAACCTTCAGGAACAAATTAACGAGGACCCGAGGTACCACTGTAGTGTTATATTATGTATAAACGTAGTGTTGTGTAATTTAATGATCTGTACACTCAAAGCCCTTATCCCTTTGTACTTTATCTGAGATGGCTCTGTGGTTAATGTTTAAGATAGTTTATTTAAAGTGGATTAAAGACAGATATCGAAAAAGACAAACAAAAAAACAAAGACCTTTTTGCTCCTCTAGTGGAGAGCAGACTTTGTAGCTGCTTGATGTTTAATCAGGTTCCTTTTCCACGTGAAGAGGCTTTATTTGGGATTATGTGGCTCTACCAGAGAAGAATGATGTAAAATCTGTGGTTATGTGGCCCGTCTCTTGTTACCTGCATGTCACCTGCTGTCACGAGGCTTTAGCTGTACAAGTGTAAATATTCACCTGCACAACCTGAGTTGGTGCTGAAAATTAGATCTGAGCTTATCACAAGGATTCCGTTTGTACTGTGGTCTCGGGTCAAGTCAAGTCAGATCTATTTATATAGCGCTTTTTACAATGGAGCATTGTCTCAAAGCAACTTTACAAGTTTAGATTATCTCCTAATAACTACGTCCAATCCCAAATTGAGCAAGCCTAGGGCGACAGTGGCAAGGAAAAACTCCCTGAGTGTTATAGGAAGAAACCTTGGGAGGACCAAGACTCAAGAAGGGACCCAACCTCCTTGGGCGGCGTACATGATAAATCAGTTTCCCCATCCACCATACCGAGAAAAACTGATCAGAAAGTGGAGAATTTGGTTGAAAGGTTTGTGAACCTTTTGGAATGGTTCTGATATGTGAATTGATTCTGCGTTCAAGTCCTAAAAAATGAACACATTCTGCAGCAACTAATAATGCACAATGCTGTGCTTTTCATGTTATGAAATACTTTGATTTATGATTCGCAAGTTTAATAGTTATGTGAACCTCTCTGATAACGTCTCCCAACATCTGGAGACTAGAACAGATTGGACTTTTCTAAAACTGCTGAGCGAATGAAATTTACAAAAGACCGTCTGGATGTTCTGCATCTGATCTGTTATAGACCATGTCCTGCCCTTAACACTAATGCCAAACGTCTCATGCCAACTGTGAAGTAGAGGTGTGTGATATTGACAAAAATAGCTCAAGATTTTCCGGGATTTTATCGCTATCGATATTTAGGTGATCATTTGCAACTTTCAAAAATGTGTTTGTAAAACATTGTACTAGCTTGCCCTTGTTAATAGGACATTAATTGTGGCTTACTAATGACGTCAACGAAGTTTAAACGTAAAGAAAACAGGTCTTATTTGTTTACTCAAAACTGAAGCATTCAAGTAAGAACTGTAGCGCATAAACTGTACGCAATGCCACGACAAAAACGTATCGTCAAGCAGAACACCCAAGCCATACCTGTCCTTGACAGGGCATTTGATCGACATAATTTGTCAAAATTTTTATTTTCACTGGTTAATTTGCAGGTGATGAAATAAGTTAGTTGTCAAACTTGTTTAAACAGTAACAGATTTCCGAAATAGTTTGCAGATTGCCGCCTTTTGAGCAACAACCATCTTTTCAAAGCCAAACCACCTCTGTGTGAGTGAAGATGAGCCACGTCTAGCAATTAAATCTATCGACAGAGACTGCGAGGCTGGTGGTGACTGGATTTTGTCTCCTAGCTCAGTTTGTCCACTTGTTTTTAACTTCAGTCCTGCATATTAAGGTAAAATGCTTTGTGATGCAGTGAACTTTCTTTTGACTGTTTTTGCTAAGTGAAGCATATCACACGCCCCTACTTATGTCAGTCTTAGTGAAGGAGGTGTGGCCTTTGTACGAGTGATAGGGAAGGAGGCGTGGCCTATGTTACAGTCTCCTTATTACAGGTTGTTGCTGGCAGCTAGTTTTATTTAGATACACAATGTACAATATTTGCCCAATTATTTGTAATTTAACTAATTATTTGAAATTTGTAAGTCTTCTGAACATTTTGCATCTCTGGCTCTACCCACTTCATATCACTCATCGTCTCTGCACCTTTTTTGATAAGTCACTAAGGAGTTGTTGGAATCAAATGCATCTTGTATGAATCTAATGATTTTATGTGTAAGTGATTACAATATTAGAGTGAAAGGATAAGCTTATTAGGGAAAACTGTACAATCACAAGGAAGCTCTAGTTACCCTCTTGGGCCACCTCTAGCCTCGATACAAGATGAGATGCAGTCGGGTTCTGTATGGTATCCTGTGGGCCATTTGCCCACAGATGTTGCAACTGGGCCTGTACGTCCTGAACACTCGTAGGTTGCTGAAGCTGGCGTACCAGCTGGTCCCATAAAAGCTTGATTGGCAGTAAATCTGGCAACCAGGCAGGCCAAGGAGGTGTTGCAATCTGGTGGAGACATTCCTGGGAAACCCTTGCTGTGTGTGGGCGAGCATTATCCTGCTGAAAAGTACCAGTTGGGAGCCCTGCCTTGAGAGGCAACACCTGCAGGATGACCTGCACGCATCGCTGAGTTGTTAGTGTTTCTCGTATCACTACTCCAGATCATCCAGAAGTTGGAGCAGTGTGTCACTCCACAGCAAAGGCAGGTTTGAGGCGCTCACCATGGCGCCACCGTACTCGAACCCGACTGTAGTCGGATCCCAAACATAACTTGGATCAGTTGCTAAAGACGAAACAGTTCTAGTCCATAGCAGTCTGGGTTTCTTGTTCATGAAACAACTGCAAACGAAAATGGCAATCTGACTTTTTTTTTTCCCACCCTCAATGAGTGTAAGTTCTGGCCACTTTGGTGTCATGTGGCTGCCAGTGTAAAGGTGGGATTATAAATGATCGTATATGGAAACAGGAAGAAACGCATCTTTTTAATATTAATGATAAAGATATCTAATTTAAGTATTGGGACGTGTGACCGTTGGTCTGATGTTATGGAGGTAAAGAGTAACTAATCAGACTATAATGGTACTGTAGATAAGGAGCCACCCTTATACATCTCTCTCTCACACACACACACACAAAACACAATCAGTAGCTGCAGTGCCTGTCACTAAAGACATCCGTTACACGCACGTACATGTCGCTGACTCACATTTCAGGATTACATTAGTTTGCTTACTCACATAACTGGCAACGAAAGTCACAAGACGGAAACCAACCCTGGACACGCACACATTTACGGCATTTAGCAGACGCCCTTATCCAGAGCGACTTACAAGTTATACAGTCTTACAATCCAAGCAATTGTGGGTTAAGGGCCTTGCTCAAGGACCCAACAGTGGCAGCTTGGCAGAGGTGGCCCCTGGACCTTCTGGTCCACAGTCCAGCACGTTACCCGCTAGGCTACCTCTGTCTGACTGGGGAACTCTAGAGATGCCAGTTGACCTAAGACATGCAGGAGGAGAACCACTAACTGCATCACCAGGCTGTCTGATATAGTTACAGTATTACTGAAGTGCTAATGTAGGATATAAAACCGGTATAAATCCTCCCTCCTCCTCCAACACCAAGTTTAGAAACACCTTGCTATTCTGAGGGTTAAAATGATCTCATCATGGCCTGTAGAGAAGATTTATTTGAATTACAGATGCCTCGATATCGAAACTGTGCTCATGTACTCATAAAGAATTATCTGATATAAACATTGATACTGTGAGATATGGTGTGATGTTGCACAATTCATCAGCTTGTACTGTAATTACACACGCACGCACACCAAGCAATAGCAGGTGTAGTTGAAGAAATGCTTGATACTCCTGAAAGTTCTGGGCACGGTGAGCGGTTGAGGACACTGTGGCAGTTGGTAACTGTTGAGCTTTGGTACCTAACTGTTTAAAGAACATTATGCTAAACCTCGACAAGATGTAAAGACGAGATACCTGGATCACAGCAAGAGCTCCATAATTTCGACACGCTTATGTTTCATAATCGGATTACATGACAGGTGCTCCTCAGGTTACGATGGATCGGTTTACGATTATATGACCGCATGATGCGAAGCCAATAAAACACAAACACACACACACTTTCAGCAGATTTCAACATATTTCGAATTTTTCTCTAGGCAGCGATACGTAGTACGATACTCTTTCACAGATGCCGGGAATTGAGCTGGACAGCAGCACCAATAGACTAACTATTTTGTTTTTCACTTTAAATACATTATTCTACAAATTACATGAGATATTCAACAGTATTATAAAACGGGCTTTGTGTCAATGATTTTGTGCGACTGTAGGTCAATGAAAATGTTATAACTGTTAAAGGTAGGCTAGGCTATGATGTACAGAGTATACAGGTATGCGCTGTTTGATGTCCATTTGACCAACATTTGTTCTTAATTAATCAGGTCTTAATTATAATAGGAATAATAGGAATCTGTCTTCTGTATATATATCTAATTCATGTCTGAATGACAGAAAACTAATACCAGTTAGAACCAACTCGGTAGTATATATGCATTAACAAACGCTTGCGTTCATGAGTAAACAATGATTAGTAAAAAGGCTAATTGGCTAATTAAATGCTTATAAGTGTCGGACTATTCTTTCTGAATTAGTTGATCTAGATCAGTGGTACTCAAACTTTTTAAACCAGGTGTCACCCGTCATCAAGCCAAAACCTCCAAGCACCACCTATAAGTCTTGTCACGGAAACACATGCACCACACACACTTATACAGAGTAGGTATATTGAGCCAAGTCTACAGGTTTATCCTTTAAATGCTCTCGTTTAGTGCTCGTGCCTTCTTAGGTGTGCTGGTCTCATGCTCTCTGTTCCACTCCAGATGAATCCACAACTTAAACCAAATTTGTATCAGCTGTTGCAAGAGTGGGCAACTAATTAACTTTGTCTTCAGTGCATTCAACAGGTGTATTTGATTTACCAGTTTGGGTTCACTGCTCCTGGCATCTGCAGCCTTCAGCCATGATGTAATAGTCAATTTATTCAAGGCATTCATTTTAACTATTGTTTTTGGACAAACGCAAAAGGCTTACTGTCATAAAATTCAAAATATGGGAAGCAGTTAACACGACGTAGACGTAATGAAATACGGGTGTCTGCGTAGCCCAGGTGGTATTTTTTAAAGACAAATAAATTTTATTAAAGCAAACTATGAAAAGTCTGAAACCTGTAATTTGCACATGACAATTTTAGGTTTACATATTACATAATTCTTCAATTATTAAATAATTACCAAGTACATTTTCCAAGGTCATCTGGCGTACCAGCTCGTGCTCCTTCAGGTACTGCCAGTGGTACTTGTACCACAGTTTGAGAACCACTAATCTAGATTATTACCTATATCTTTAACAGAGGTCAATAAACTGGAAGATGTGACTGTGAAGACGCCCTTAAATTGAACGGGGTAATAAATTGGAAGATGTACCTCATTCACTCATTTACAATGATAAGCTACCCGATTAATAATCTGATTGATTAAAAAATTAAGTTCCTCATATCAGTAAAAGACATGAGCTCAAGTTCCAGATGGTCTCTGCATCGGCAGCCTTTATGTTGATATGATGGTCCAGGATCATGTGAACACGAAAAGAACACGAGGTTGGGGATGCAGATGATCCGAGGACAGACTGGTTTAACTGGTAAAGAGTGTGTGGTAAAGAGTGTGTGGTAAAGAGTGTGTGTGTGTGTGTGTGTGTGTGTGTGTGTTGCTATTTCTGTCCTTCATGTCGTAACTAATAACTAATGGAGTTTGAGCAGGTCTAATTTAAGCGCTGTAAAGGTGTATGTGAGGTGTTGTGTAAATAACGAAGTCCGCCCGTGTGGAACATGTACGATAATAAACTCAGAACACTGCACGGCGCGCGCACACACACACAGTGCCGCCCTCTAGTGCAGTGCCAGCATTACACACCCATAAAAGATAAAGCACACACACCTCACCCTGATTAAACTCCAGACGGTCCAAAAGTTCGAATCGAGGCCATAAACACTGAATCATCGTCCTGATCATTTTCATATTCACTTTATCCGTGGGTTTATCATTTACGTTGAATACACTGCGCACACATACGAACACACATGCAGTTGAGTCATATGTTGACATACTTTATGCTTTATCCTCTAACTTTATTCCAGGATTGTAATGTGTACATGTTCAGTTCTGAAAACACACTGTGGTTCAGCACAAAATGAGAGCAGCAGGGCCTGATGTCACTTCCTGTCCTTCACTCTAATCAGTTTATTGTGTATAATCAGTGCAGTTAATTTTTTTTTTACGACTTTTCCATTTTATTCTCGTTAGCTTTTATTACTCATTAATATTTATGACTTGTCTCCACACACGGGGAGAGCCACTTGCTTTCACCCAGAAAACAAACACACACACACACACGCGCATGCATGTACATTGAATCTGCAAGCTTGATCAGTTTGTAGCATGAAGACCTGAAGGCTGTGGTGTGGCATTTGAAGAAGCTTCTCACGTTGTTGCACTGAGATGAATTTAGTTTGGACCACCCCTGTCATACATTCTTATATATATGTACATATACACATATGTATGTGTGTGTATGTATGTATGTATGTATGTATGTATGTATATATACATATGTATATGTATATGTGTGTGTGTGTGTGTGTGTGTGTGTGTATATATATATATATATGTATGTATATATATATATATATATATATATATATATTCATACACACGTATATACGATGTGACAGAGACAGGCCGAGAGCGAGATTGGCACACCAACAGACAGAGAGCCCGACAGAGACCGATGGAGAGAGAAACATTCATTCATTCATTTTCATACATGCTTAATGTGATGAGGTCGGTAGGGTAGCTGGGAACTAACCAGCAGCACAGGGCACAAGGCAAGGCCACCACTAACTTACAAACATGCACAGGGATGCTTTTGAGTTGACCGAACGCAGATCTTTGGAATGTGAGAGGGATTACCTGAAGTAAATCCATACAGATATGGGGGGAGAATGTAAAGTCCCTACAGGCGGAGTCCAGCCTGGGAATCGAACCGGGGATCTGTGAGGCGAAAGAGAAAGATGAAAAGAGACGAACAGTGAAGAGGGAGAGAGACAGACAGACTGACCGAGAGAGAGAGAGAGAGAAAGACTGAACACTTCTGACAGACAGACCAACCGAGACTGAGAGCGAGAGACAGACAGACAGTGAGAAGACTGTAGTTGTTTATGAGGGAGAATGGAGAGCTGAAGAAAGGAGGGGAGAAACCGAGGAACAAACTTTCAGCTCATCATCCTGTCCTAATATGGAGATGGAGAGAGAGAGACAGAGACATGTGAGAAGATGAGAAATGAGAGAAAGCAGGAAGGAGCTGGGAATCGCATGAGGGTAGAACTTACAAACCTGATCAGAATCTGATCTGATTACTGTCTTGCTTGCTCGCTCTTGCACTCACGCGCTCTCTCTCTCTCTCGCACACTCTGTCTCGCTGTCTTCTCTTGATCTGAGCTGGCAGGCTGTTGGATGGAAAGTCCGCGGTTAGTAAAACTGCCGAGATAGACTTCATTCATGCTCTGCCGTTCACTAATCGCAGCCTCATTTACACGGAAACATTCCCACGAAATCTGAAGCATCAAGTCGGAGCTGCAGACAGAATTCTCCGAGGTCAGGGGTCATGTGACAGGAAGTGGTGCATGCTGAGTAATGGAGTGGTTGGTTTGAAAGAAAGAGTCAGGCGAAGTTATCACCTTTTGCAGATCATTCGAGCTTTGAAGTGTTCTGCAGAACTGTACTCTTACGTCATAAATGGTTAAACTTTCTAATTAAACGTCAAGGCTTGATATGGGTGAGGGCCAGTAGCTTGTATTATGCGTCAGTGAAACCGAGGTTCCACTGTACAGATTTCTGAGGAACTCGTGTAGTCATCCTAAATGTGAGGAGAACCAGACAAGCTCATGGCCTCCAATGCCCAAGTTAGTAAGAGTGGTGATGATTCACAGTGTCAAACACAGCAGACCATTCCAGCAGGGCAAATGCTGAAGACATTGTGCTTTCCTTGGCTCTCTAACTTGCTTCAGCTACTGCGAGGAGAGCAGTTTCTGTTAAATGACCCGTCTTGTAGCCAGACTGGATGGTATGAAGGAGCTTGTTTTCCTGAAGAAAGGAGGACAGCTGTCCAAGTACAGCTTGTTTGGGGGGTTTGGACAGGAATGGAAGGATGGAAACATGTCTGTAGTTGGACACGTCGGCTGGGTTGAGCGATGGCTTCGTCAGGAGAGGTGTAACTCGAACCATGAAGAGAGAAGGAACCAGACTTGAGGTCATAGTTGTGGTATATTGTGAAAGGTTGCTGGTAATTGCTTGGAGATGTGTAGGTGGTACCGGTTCCAGTGGACAGACAAAGTGTCATCACTTCATCCTCAGTAAGTGGCTCGAATGACGAACATGGGTTTGCTCCAACTTGGCTGGATTACAGAAGTGTGACTGAATGTTGGTCCCCTTTTGTGCAAAATGGGTCATGAAAGCCTCAGCTGTAAGAGAGGATGTAGGTGCGGTAGGACGAGGGCTGAGTAAGGAAGAGAAGGTTGAGAACAATTTCCTTGGGTTTGAGATCCACGAGTTGATTTTGGAGTGAAAGAATGCCGGTTTGGCTGCTTAAACAGAAGAAGAGAAAGAGGCAAGCAGTGCTCGATGCTCTGCCAGGTCAATGTGTCTGTAATAAAACAGTCCAACGTCTAAAGCTCATAAAATATCTTTTTAATAAAATGGTTCTACTGTGTTGATTAAATGAAAGCATTTTTCAGTGAGAACTCTTCGAGGTGTCTAGCAATGAATGCCTAAATCTAAAAAGAGGTCGTAAATTAATGATGATTCTATGCGACGTGGCTTCAACGTCTGTTAAAACAGCTGCTTCAGAGTTGGTGCTATATTTTGGTATTGATAGAACAGGTTGAAACAGAGATGTCGTAAGTTACGTATGGTGTGAAAGATGTAAAATGATCAGTTTGTTTTTATTAGTAAACCGCTATTTTATTAGTAAACGGTTATTGGAATACCTTTTCCATTTTTTGGGAAATTTTGGAATTTAGTTAATTATTGTATATTGTCCAGAAGAATTGATTCAACTTTCTGCGATAAACCCAGTCTGACAATTTTTTATTTATAAGTCAAGTCAGATCTATTTATATAGCGCTTTTTACAATGGAGCATTGTCTCAAAGCAACTTTACAAGTTTAGATTATCTCCTAATATCCACGTCCAATCCCAAATTGAGCAAGCCTAGGGCGACAGTGGCAAGGAAAAACTCCCTGACTGTTATAGGAAGAAACCTTGGGAGGACCAAGACTCAAAAAGGGACCCAACCTCCTTGGGTGGTGTATTTGATAAATCTAAGAACGAAACTAAAGTCATGGAGTCATAGTTCAATAAAATGTGAAGTATGCACATTGGCATTAAGTGGCCCGGGTATGATGGGGCTGGAGCTGATGACGGAAGCAGCTTGAGTGGAGCTACAGCAGATGAACATCATGTGTGGGGCTGGAACTGGTACCGGAACACAGCTTGGAGAGAAAACAGAAAATGTAATTAGTTATGGATTAAGAGCACAGTGTCTATTAACAATCACTGATGCCATGTGTAGCATGAGACCCCGGCAGCATTAGCTATAGCAGCATAGCTAGAAAGAGGAGAACTGGTAGGAAACACTGCCAAGAGGGATCACATGAGACATCGGCAACCCCACGGGAGGCAGAAGACAGCAACCCAACGTCTCTGATCACCATAAGACTCTTTGACTATGAACCCCCAGCTCTGCCCTTAG
The DNA here is from genome assembly GCA_025084515.1 of Ancistrus triradiatus. Lineage (NCBI taxonomy): Eukaryota > Metazoa > Chordata > Actinopteri > Siluriformes > Loricariidae > Ancistrus > Ancistrus triradiatus. The sequence goes on from JAJAGP010000162.1 coordinate 163,000, forward strand.
TCTAAGGCAAGGATGCATGAGTCAAGATCACGAGGACCGAAGCCCAGTTCAGCCAGACCGCCCACTCGACACTCCCGGCTAGCGGACCAGGCAGGCAGGCCAGACATGACTCCAGACTCCGGCCCCAGTGACCCAAGTCATGCATCCTGGTCTAAATCTAGTCAAAAGCCTGTGTAAATAGGTATGTCTTTAGCCTAGACTTAAAATTTTGGAGAGTGTCCGAGTCTCGAACAAAAGTGGGAAGTTTATTCCATAGTTGGGGGGCCATGTATGAGAAAGCCTTTCTCCTGGCTGTGACTTTTTTAATTCTAGGAACTAAAAGAAGTCCTGCACCCTGCGAACGAAGTAGACGAGTTGGATTGTAAAACTCTAAGAGTTCACTCAGATAATGTGCAGATAACTCTGTCTGTGTTTGTGTAGGAATGAAGACGTATCTAATCTCAGGGAGGAAGATGGGGTCCCAGTGCGGCTGCTCTCAGAACAGTTTGGGGCGAGACTGCGGTGAGACACCGAAAGCATCGCCCCACACACACGCCTCTGATCTCTCAAACTCAGCCATGGCTGAACACGCGAAGGTAGGGACAAACACACACACCTTTTATCTACTGTGGTCCAGGTCTCCTTAGATTATTATGGTGTAATAACTGACACAAATCAAATAGCTAGTTAGTAGTAGGTTCAATCCTGGTCAAAAAGTTTGGGACCTGTGCATTGTAGGTACAGAATATATCTACCTAATCTGTACCTACCCAATTAGCTATAGAATATAATTAGTGTATCGTTAAACATGTGTGGCTCGTACACCTACAGTATGTATTAACTCTGTGTGTGTGTGTGTGTGTGTGTGTGTGTGTGTGTGTGTGTGTGTGTAGCCTACTTGTGGAGCGTGTAGTGTGCTGCCGGTGGATGATGAAGCGATTCAGAACGGCTGTCAGGAAGACTACAAAACCAACAGCAGCAAGGTAAGAAATAAACATCTGCACACAGCACATCAGGTCCACCAAGGGTGCACACTCTTTTCCTTGATCAGCTGAACCCCTTCAACCTAAATTCTCTTTGAGGAATCCCTGTTAGCGGGCTCATATGAAGGGAAAATATTTATCATATTCATATGGGAGCTAGGGGTATGTGGTATGCAGTGTTAATTTCGTTGACAAATGATTTTCATCCTTGCTCGTTTGGCTTTGAAAAGACGAAGGTTGCTCCAAAGACTGCAATCTGCCAGCTAGGTCGGAAATCGGTTCCCATTAAAAACAGCTCTAACTTATCTCTCCACGTGCCGTCATGCAGAATATGAAGATTTTGACAAATCTCTGTAATTAACTGTCCAGGACAGGCTTACACCAGTTAAGGTACCAGCACAAAAACACACTCGGCAAACCTTAGAGGAATCGGTCTGCTAAAAAAGTGCCTTACGACACAAAAGCAACAGATGGGAAGGCATAACAGATGCTGTCACCAATAACAACGGGAAAGACACGGTGCCAACTCAGGTGCTTGAGGGAGTTGGGTTCAAACAACTTTTGAATACTTTAGACCCAAGATATGCACTGCCAAAGTGTCGGCTAATTAGTGTTATTGATAACATCATAGAAAATACCGAGATATCATTTTGTCAACACCCCTAATGTGAGCTATATTAATGATATATTTTATATTATCTATATGTATTATTGCTATAAATACATGGGGGCAGCCATGTGGTGCAGCAGTCGGAATGGCTGGTGTCACGCAGGAACGCTTACACCTGCACCCTGTGCTCTCTGGGGACCCTGACCAGGAAAACGACAAAATGAAATACGAAACTATAATTGCATTGTTTATAACTGCTCGCTCGCTCACTTGGAAACTTATTTTTCATACCCGCTTAGTCTAATTCAGGGTCACAGAGGGCCAGGGCTTGACTGGCACCACAGGATGCAAGACGGAAACCAACCCTACACAGGTTGCCGATCCATGGCAGGGCACAAATACACTCACTCCCACTTTGACCCTTTAGAGAGACATCATCGATTCCATCCCCAAACTGTTACTCAGACCAGATGGAAGTTTCTCTCTCTCTGTCTCTCTCTGTCTCTGTCTCTCTCTGTCTCTCATTGTCTCTCTCTGTCTCTCTCTCTCACTCTCTTTGTCTGTCTCTCTCTGGGTCTCTCATTGTCTCTCTCTATGTCTCTCTCTCACTCTCTCTCTCTCTCATTGTCTCTCTCTGTCTGTTGTCTCTCTGTCTCTCTATCACTCTCTTTCTCTCTCTCTCGTTCTCATTGTCTCTCTCTCTCTCTCTCTCTCTCACTCTCTCTCTGTCTCTCATTGTCTCTCTCTGTGGTCTCTCTCTCTCTGTCTCTCTCTCTGTCTCTGTCTCTCTCTCTCTCTCTTCTCTAATTCTCTCTCTGTCTCTGTCTCTCTATCTCTGTCGGTCTCTACTCTGTCTCTGTCTCTCTCTTCTCTCATGTGCTCTCTATGTCTCTCTCTCTGTCTCTCTCCTCTCACTCTCTGTCTCATCTCTCTGTCTCTGTCTCTGCTCTCTCTCTCTCTCTCTCTCTGTCTCTCTCTGTCTCTGTCTCTCTCTCATCTCTCTCTCTGTCTCTCTCGTTTGTCTCTCTCTCTGTTCTCTCTCTGTCTTCTCTCACTCTCTCTACTGTCTCTTCATTGTCTCTCTCTGTCTCTCTCTCTCTGTCTCTCTCTCACTCTCTTTCTCTGTCAGTCTCCCTGTCTTCTCATGTCTCTCTCTCTGTCTCGGTCTCTCTCTCTGTCTCTCGTGTCTATGTCTCTGTCTCCTCTCTGTCTCTCATTGTCTCTCTCTGTCTATCTCCTCTCACTCTCTTTCTCTCTCTCTCTGTCTATCATTGTCCTCTCTTCTGTCTCTATCTCACTCTCTCTCTGTCTCTTCTGTGTCTCTCCTCTCTGTGTCTCTCTCTCTCTCTGTCTCTCTCTCTCTCTCTCTCTCTCTCTCTCTCTCTCTGTCTCTCTCTCTCTGTGTCTCTCTCTCTCTGTCTCTGTCTGTCTCTCTCTCACTCTCTCTCTGTCTCTCATTGTCTCTCTCTGTCTCTCTCTGTCTCTCTCTCTCTCTCTCATCCCACCTGTGCCAAGCTGCCACTGTTGGGTCCTTGAGAAAGACCCTTAACTCACAATTGCTTGGACTGTAAGACTGTACCCATTGTAAGTCGCTCTGGATAAGGGTGTCTGCTAAATGCTGTAAATTATCAGGCAGTAGTTCTTCTTTTGGGTTTTATGGTGATTGGCATACCATATTGGTGCATTATTGCCACCAGCTGGACTGGATTATGTGCATCGTCTTTGGAAGATGGCACCATTAAGTGTTTTTAGAGTGCCGATGTTCGAAGTCGGAATATTTGTTCGAATTTGGGCGCAAATAAAATTGAAACGCACCACTTGGATGTCCAAATTGTTTGAGTGAATAGGCTTTCCAAGGTTCTGCTGTATTACATTTTCTCTAAAAGTAGTCTACATGTTATAGTTTATTTATTTTATTTTTAAAATGTAATCTCTGTTAATGTTTATTTAAACTATCACTATAAACTTATTAATTAGATAACGTCGTTTAATTCTTACATTTATCTTCTAAGCCACCCAAGGATGATGGGTAGCTTTTTGAGTCTTGGTCCTCCCAAGGTTTCTTCCTTATAAAGTTTATTAAGTTTTTCCTTGCCACTCTTGCCCTAGGCTTACTCAATTTGGGATTGGCCTTGGATAACAGAAGATGATATAAAGTTGTAAAACTGACGTGAATCTGAAATGAACACGTGCCTTTTGCACACGCGAGGAAACTGGAGTTTCCCGAGCAAACCCACGCCAACGCCAGCAGAACATGCAAATTCTCCCCTTCTCTGGGTCTCGAACCTGGGTCTCATGAGCTGTGAGGTGGCAGCAATAACCACTGTTTCACCATGCCACCCTTGTTTAACAGCTCTACAGCGCAGTCGGACAGATCTGGAATTATAAGGAGGTCTAAAAACTTTTTCAGCCGTCAGATATGGTGTACTGAACAATAATCTAAATTGAATTGTCACATTTGGCTTGTAAGCTCACATTGACACATGTGTGTATAATTCGATCTAAACTTTACATTTCCATGGCAGTCCAACAGACCTCCTGGAAAAGCCCCTGATTTCTGATACTCCGAGTATAATCTTGTATATAAGCACGTTAACGTGGCTGTTGTGAGAAATCGTGTGGCAGGTAGAATTGTTTATATGAATGCTAATACTATTCAGGTTGTCCTTTGCCCTTTTGTGTTCCCTCCCCAGTTTCCTAAAGCGCTCAACGGGTTGCTGACGCCCCTGTGTGAGGAGGCGGTGAGGGTGAGCCAGGCCTCCCTGTGCGAGATGCTGCAGAAAGAGAGGAGCCTGGGGGCGGGGTCCACAGCAGGGGGCGGGGGCGGGATGGGAGGTGGAGGAGGAGCAGGAGGAGGACCCATGGACCACTCTGCCCTCATCCCAATACGCAGCAAAGGATTTCGTGAGAAGAGCGACGTACACTTTGTGGAAGTGATAAAGGAGGACAGGTGAGGACGGGAGAGGGGGTGAGAGTGTTACCCTCCCAAATGATCCACCTGTGTTTACTGACTCGTTACTGGTTTGTTAAAATGTGTAGAAATGTGTCCTATTTAAGTTTGTATTTGCGGAGGTTGTGTAGAACATCGAGACATTTGTGTGTTAATACATGACGTATGCAGGTATGTTCTGTGCAGCGACCGCATTGTGTTCTGTGCAGCAGGTTGTTGGAACAGAATGGTCGTGGACTGGACATTACCACAGTCACACAGTCTTTTTAGGCTACTGTAATGTAAGAAGTGATGACACCAGGATGTGTTAAGATGAGCCAGTGGCAGAAGTGTGATGCTCTGGTTAATGTTCTGCTGGGAAACCCTGGCTCTGGTTTTTCATGTGAATGTTAATTTGACATGAAACACCTGCCTAAACGTTGTTACGGACCAGCTTGTTTATACAGTAGTGATTGATTGCAACATTGTCCAGTGTTTATATGCTGCTCATTTATGAAGCTTCGTATGTAGTTATTATATTTCCACTATCTTTGTCTTTTAAAGTTTGATGAAAGACTATTTCTTCAAGCCGCCAATCAATAAACTGAGCCTCAACTTTTTGGAGACGTCTCTAGAGTCGGCCTACCGCAAAAGCTACCAACAGGAGGTACACACACACACACATTTGTCTCACTATACTTGTGAGGACTTTCCATTAATGTAATGATTACTGTAGGTAATTAATGCTACACCTAACCTTAACCTCAGTGACCTAAAGCAAATCTTTTGGCTTTTCTGGTTTCCTCAATTAAAAGTTGCCATTTTTGTAAAAACAACAAAGTGAGAACTGTCAAGTCAAAACTGCCAGGTTTTCTCATCATCGTAAAGATATTTGGTAATCACAAATATAGGAAGCAGAGGTACACACACAGAATTTGCTGTGTATCCTTTTACCACTCACTTTCCCTGTATTTTATGTTTATTTAATGAACTACAATGTACTACAAATTTTTTACGCTTGCTGATCACTTCAAATAATAATATATGGATAATGGAAAACATTAACAAAAAGTACTGGCACATTTACTGGCATATGACCATTTGGGCGTGTCCAAACCACTAGAGTAGTGCCCTATGTAGGGAATAGGGCGTGGACTTCGTTTCCTCAGTCCTGCAGTGTCCCCTTCTGGTTAGTATATGAACTGCGGCGTGATTAACCCTGAAACAACGGCTGCAGAAATACAACCGACGTTTGATTAGGTCTTCTTTACAAATAACTGGATAAAACTACACCATCCCATCAGTCTGTGCTCTTTCCCTTGTCATTAAAATATACATTCCTTGGTGTATACTGTGGAAATCTGGAATTCCGAGTCCAAAGCTCAAGGCCAGTCCACGCAGTCTGAGTTCAGATATAAACAAACCCCATGCTTGCTTAGTTTTCCCCTAGATGATTAGTGCTGTAGGATTCTGCTTGAATGTATGTAGCATAATTTTAAAGACTACAGTACCCAGATTGCATTTGGTTCTCTCTCTTTGTTGCTCAGGTGATAAACAAGGCCCCTGTGCAGACGTTTGCTAGCCCCGTGTTCAGCTCTATGCTCGACGTTCTGCTTTCCTGTGGTGTTTTCCTCGCTCTCACGCTCGCCTGCTTCCTGTACATGATGGTTTCTGTGGTGATGCCCCCCGCCGCCACGTATGGACTTGCAGCGGCGGCAGCTCTGCTCGAGCTCGTCTCGGTCTTCCTGTCTGTCCGGTGAGAGAGAGAGTACTGTGTGTGTGTGTGTGTGTGTGTGTGTGTGTGTGTGTGTGTGTGTGTAAAGTGGGGCAAAAAAGTATTTAGTCAGCCACTGATTGTGCAAGTTATCCTACTTAGAAAGATGAGAGGCCTGTAATGTTCATCATAGGTACACTTCAACTATGAGAGACAAAAATGAGAAAAAAATCCAGGAATTTAATTATAAATCATGGTGGAAAATAAGTATTTGGTCAATAACAAAAGTTCAACTCAATACCTTTGTTGGCAATGACAGAGGTCAAACGTTACCTGTAAGTCTTCACCAGGTTGGCACACACTGTAGCTGGTATTTTGGCCCATTCCTCCATGCAGATCTCCTCTAGAGCAGTGATGTTTGGGGGCAACACGGACTTTCGACTTTCAACTCCCTCCACAAATTTTCTATGGGGTTGAGGTCTGGAGACTGGCTAGGCCACTCCAGGAGCTTGAAATGCTTTTTACAGAGCCACTCGTTCGTTGTCCGAGCGGTGTGTTTGGGATCATTGTCATGCTGGAAGACCCAGCCACGTTCCATCTTCAATGCTCTCACTGATGGAAGGAGGTTTTGGCTTAAAATCTCATGATACATGGCCTTGTTCATTCTTCCCTTAGCACAGATCAGTCGTCCTGTTCCCTTTGCAGAAAAACAGCCCCAAAGCATGATGTTTCCACCCCCATGCTTCACAGTAGGTATGGTGTTCTTGGGATGCAATTCAGCATTCTTCATTCTCCAAACACAATGAGTTGAATTTTTACCAAAAAGCTCTACTTTGGTTTCATCTGACCACATGATATTCTCCCAATCCTTTTCTGGATCATCCATATGCTCTCTGGCAGACGGACCTGGACATGTACTGGCTTAAGCAAGGGGACACGCCTGGCACTGCAGGATCTGAGTCCCTCTCGGCATAGTGTGCTACTGATGGTATCCTTTGTTACTTTGGTCCCAACTCTCTGCAGGTCATTCATCAGGTCTCTCTGTGTAGTTCTCTGATTTTTGCTCACCGTTCTCATGATCATTTTGACCCCACGGGATGAGATCTTGCATGGAGCCCCAGATCGAGGGAGATTATCAATGGTCTTGTATGTCTTCCATTTTCTTACAATTGCTCCCACAGTTGATATATTCACACCAACCTGCTTGCTTATTGTAGAGTCACTCTTCCCAGCCTAGTGCAGGTCTACAATTTTCTTCCTGGTGTCCTTCGACAGCTCTTTGGTCTTGGCCATGGTTGAGTTTGGAGTCTAACTGAGGTTGTGGAAAGGTGTCTTTTATACAGATAACGAGGTTAAACAGGTGCCATTAATACAGGTAACGAGTGGAGGACAGAAGAGCTTCTTAAAGAAGAAGTTACAGGTCTGTGAGAGCCAGAAATCTTGCTTGCTTGTGGGTGACCAAATACTTCTTTTCCACCATGATTTACAATTAAATTCTTTAAAAATCCTACAATGAGAGAGAGAGAGAGAGAGAGAGATTAAAAGAAAGTTTATTTTGCTTCTGTTGCTTGGTGGATCTTTGCAGGATGACCTTCTACCTGGAAGATGTTCTGAGCTGCACTTACTCGCTGCTCAAGCTGGTATCAGGGTGGATCCCGCGTCACGTGGTCGGCGCCGTGCTCGTGTCACTTCCTGCCATCTCTGTTTTCTCCCATGTGGCATGCAGCCTCCACTTGCCCATCCAGGTAAGAGAGAGTGAGAAACAGACAGGATGACACAGCAAGACTGGAGGATAGATAGATGGAGAGGGAGAGAGAGAGAGAGAGAGAGAGAGAGAGATAGACAGACAGACAGACAGACAGACAGACAGACAGACAGACAGAGAGATCAAGTCAGGCTGGAAAGAGACCGAGCACTAGCGAGAGTGGCAGAAAGAGACTAGGCAGGAGTATGTGACCGGTAGAAGGAGACTGAGCGTGCGAGAGACAGGCGGAAAGAGACAGAAGAATAGTAAGACAGGTAGAATGAGGCCGAGTGAGACCGACAGAAAGAGACTGAGCCAGAGACAGAGTGAGACAGCAGAATGACATAGTGTGAGACAGGCGGAAAGAGACTGAGCATGAATGAGACAGGTGGAAAGTGACAGAACAAGAGTGAGACAGGAGGAAAGAGACAGAGTGAGAGCTAGACAGGTGGAAAGAGATAGAACAAGAGTGAGACCGGCAGTAAGAGGCAAAGTGAGAGTGAAACGGGTAGAATGAGACCGAGTGAGACAGGCGGAAAGAGAAAGAACAAGAGTGAGACAGGTGGAAAGAGGCAGAACAAGGGTGAGGTATGTGGAAAGAGGCAGTGAGACAAGCAGAAAGAGACTGAGCAAGAGCGAGAGAGGCAGAAGGAGGCCGAGCGAGAGTGAGAATGGCAGAAAGAGCGAGAGCAAGACAGGTGGAAAGGGAGCTAAAGAAAGCAGGATGGGCAGAAAGAGAGAATGAGACAGAGGGAGTGAGACCCCTCTGCTCATCTCTGTGATTTGTTGTAAATGTTTATCATTTCATTTAACCTTTAACAAGTGAGTTCAAGTTCCTGAGGATCATCTGAAATGGTGCCCAGACTTTTTCCTTTGTTCCTCCTGGCTGTAGGTGATCATGTTCCTGTGCAGTGCTCTCATTATTTCCATCATCCAGTACTGCAACTTCTGCCAGCTCAGTTTCTGGATGCGCTCAGTTCTAGCCACCACCACCGGAGTCGCTCTGCTCGCTGTGCTCTACAGCGCCCCCGGCAGGCACAGGTGAGATGCTGCAGTACTTAGAATACTCAATGTACCAGGTTTATAAAAGAAAATTTCTGCAGAATCGCTTTAGGTCTTAGTGCAGGTCTGCGCATTATTTACGTTCCAGCTTCATGTTGCAGACAAAAGAACTCTCGAACAATCTGATTCTCTATTTCTGTTTTTATTTATTGACTCTGATTCACGGACACTCTGTTTTGATGGTTCTCTGCATTAGTATAACAATTTCCTTCTGTATTTATAACTGATGGTGACTTTTTTTATGTTCCAGCACCAGCCCTGGGTTTTCTGTGACAGGGTGAGTACATTTTGATAGACGCTGCAATTTTGGTGCCAACTGTTACTTTGAAATGCAGATTGAACTTTCTTCAGCAGGAAAAAATGGTCTTGCATTATCAAACATTCAGTATTTGTCTTGCTTTAAGCATCTTGTAGATGAACATCCACACTGGGTAATCGTTAATTTTAAGATTTATTCACGAAATCATAATTCAATCCTGTCTTATGTTCCAGGAACCTGAGTAACTCGAGTATCGATGCCGATTGGACGGGTAACGCCGATCCCTCGGCTCTGGACCTGCTGGTTCTGGAGGCTCTGCTCTCATTCTTCCTCCTCCTGCTCCTCGTTTGGTTTCTGAACCGCGAGTTTGAGGTTAGCTACCGGCTGCATTACCACGGCAACGTGGAGGCCGACAAGCACCGCATCAAGATCCAGACCATGCGCAACCAGGCCGACTGGCTGCTGGGCAACATCATCCCCATGCACGTGGCCGAGCAGCTGAAGGTCACGCAGAGCTACTCCAAGGACCACGACAACGTCGGCGTGATATTCGCCAGCATCGTGAACTTCAGCGAGTTCTACGAGGAGAGCTTCGAGGGCGGCAAGGAGTGCTACCGCGTTCTCAACGAGCTCATCGGCGACTTCGACGAGATGCTGCACAAACCGGCATTCTCCAGCGTCGAGAAGATCAAGACCATCGGCGCCACCTACATGGCGGCGTCGGGCCTGAACGGGCGGCAGTGCCGCGGGCAGACGCACCCCCACGCCCACCTGCGAGCCCTGTTCGAGTTTGCGCTGGAGATGATGCGCGTGGTGGACGACTTTAACAAGAACATGCTGGGCTTCCAGTTCAAGCTGCGCATCGGCTTCAACCACGGCCCGCTGACCGCCGGCGTCATCGGAACCACCAAGCTGCTGTACGACATCTGGGGGGACACGGTCAACATCGCCAGCCGCATGGACAGCACCGGCGTCGAGTGCCGCCTTCAGGTCAGCGAGGAGAGCTACGCCGTGCTCAGCGCCATGGACTACGCCTTCGACTACCGCGGAACCGTCAACGTTAAAGGCAAAGGCCAGATGAGGACCTACATGTACCCGAAACTCAACGAGAGCAGCGACAAAGAAAGTTTGGAGAACGTCCCCAAACCACCGAGCACGGGGCCCGCGAAGGCGCCCAGTACGATTCCCTCATCATCAGATGCATCAAACCACCACGGTCCCTCCTCCTCATGCACTAGTGCCTGTCAGAATAACCGCGGGGTGCCACAAGGACCTGTTGTAGGACCGCTGAGGTTGCCAGAAGAACGGCGCAAAGACGCGTTCAGAGACCCTTTGCTGACGGGAAACGGTTCCGAGAGGATCCTCCCTTCTTCTGCGCCAACTTTTGGTGGAACCCAGCCACCTTCAATAGCACAGATTAGCGCGCCACTGGTCAGGCCGGAGACCCCTTTACAAGCGGCGGAAGAAGACGAGGAGGAAGAAGAACCGCACGAGCGCTCGAAGCTCCGATCCGGAGACGGGCTTTGATCGGCCGTTCGTGCTTCAGCCTCGCCGATGTGATTTTTTCAGGGTGTAAATGTACCGAGGTTCACCTCCCGAGGTGCCTTAATGTTCACGTAAATGACTCCACGTTGAAAGCGAATTGTTTCGGGGCGTGGGGAGGGGTGGGGGGTGATCAACCAGGCACAAATCGAAAGGAAAACGTTTTACGTTTCTAACGTCATTGTTTCAGTGGTGTGATTTTTTTTTTAATATAACAAGTGCCTTCGTCATAGACCCGTCAGAGCACACGAGCGAAAAAATCAACGAACAAAATCAGAGACGGAACAACGAGACGATGAATACGGACAATTCTGTGGTTCTGTTTGATTCACCTGATCCAGTTTTGTTTATATATTGCAGGTGGTGTTTTTTGATTTCTTTTTCCTTTTGCTGTGCATTTTTCTTAATATTAAGCAATTCAGATGAGGATGGAAAAACAGTGCCAGTTTTAGTAAGCAGAAGATCTCAAGCAATCAAGGGATCCCGTCCCGTCAGAACGAGACTTGACCCGGGTTTGTTTTGGGTGGGCGGTTTTCAGGAGGGGGAGGCGAAGCGCAGGAATCCCAGTTCAAAAATGTGACGGAACCTAAAATTTTGTGTTGTATCACTGGGTGCTGATGGAGCAGGTTTCCAGTCATGTCCGGCTAGCGCTGTGCATAGGCATGTGCTGATAAAGTCACGATAATCACCTGCAATTGAAGAGGCTAGTCTTTAGTGGAAAGACGAGAAAGACTCGCTTCTACATGTACTTATATATATATAATGTGCACTTAATAATACAAGATCACACAGTATTCTCGAGAAATGAAACAAACAAGGAGGCCTCAAGTTCTGAGTGCATAAAAAAATAAATATGATTATGGACAAACGCCCCTATATGTCCATATATGGTCATGCACAAGCAATATTCACTAATTGGTGTTTATTTGCACATCCATCGATTAACTTTTCATTCATTCGTTTTCTATACCTGCCTAGTCGAGTTCAGTGTCCTGTAGGGCCGTGTCCATCCAAAGCGGCAGACATGAACATACGCTGGGACACCATTATAGACACCAACTGTCCTGAATATCTTTGGAATCTAGGAGGAAACTGCATTACCCGGAGAAAACTTGCACAGCCAAGGGGAGAACATGCAAACGTGGGTCTCTGATTTTTGCAACCTCTGCAACCAACTGTGATATTTTTGAATCAGTATTCAGCACAACCTTTAATTGAAATGCTTATTAAAGAAACCGTGTCAGATCTAAACCGGGTAAAATGGCATCTGGCTGCCATGACGGCAAATCTAAAATGCTGTCCAGACTTAGAAAGTAAACAGAGATGAAAAAATAAGACGTATAGCTATTGAAATGACTTAAAGAGCTATAGGGCCTAAAATGGAAGCATCTTTAAATAATTCGCTGGTAAATTCAGAGCTAAATGTGAAAGTGTTTCTGGCTGTTTTCTTCAGTTCAGACATTACTTATATGTATCAATTCAATGTTATAGTAACAGCGTTTCTGTTGATTATCAGCACATGCCTTTAGCTTTACTATTATACTCTGGAAACTGTCCAACTTTCCTAAAGAGAATGCTGTCGTATTTTACTGATCAGCACAAAAATCGAATCACATTTCAAAGTGAATTTAGTTTTTTGTTTTTTCGCCGCCAGTGGAACTTGTCACTGCACATTTCAGCTGTATAGCACAAACTCGAATGTAAGGGAAAAAAACGGATCATAAGGGATCAGTGGAAGCATTTAAACCCCGTTCCTACTGTGAATCACTTTTAACGTTCTGACATTTTTATAAACATGTTTTTATCGATTAACACTTCAGATACTCTTCAGTGTTTGCTGTAGAGCGTTCCTCCAGAGCGTTCCTCCTAAATGTTTCTCCTGAGTGTTTCTTCGAAAATATTGTCCTGAGCATTTCACCTAGACCTTGTTCCCGGGTGTTTCTCCTAAACGTTTCTTCTAGGCATTTCTCCTGAACATTTCTCCAGAGTGCTTCTCCAAAACATTTCCCCTGAGCATTTCTCCTAAACATTTCTACTAGACATTTGTCCTGAGTGTTTCATAAAAACATATCTCCTAAACATTTCTCCTGAGCGTTTCTCCAGAGTGCTCCTCATAAACATTTCTCCTGAGCGTTTCTCCAGAGCGCTCCTCATAAACGTTTCTCCTGAGTGTTTCTCCTAAACATTGATCCTGAGCGTTTCTCCAGAGTGCTCCTCATAAACATTTCTCCTGAGCGTTTCTCCAGAGTGCTCCTCATAAACGTTTCTCCAGAGCGCTTCTCATAAACGCTTCTCCTGAGTGTTTCTCGTAAGCATTTCTCCTGACTGTTTTTCTGGAGCGTTTGTCCCAAGTGTTTCTCCTGACCATTTGTCCTAAATGTTGCTCCTGAGCATTTCTCTTAGGCATTTCTCCTGAACATTTGTCCCAAGCGTTTCTCTTCAGCATTTGTCCTAAATGTTGCTCCCGAGCGTTTCTCCTAGACATTTCTCCTAGACATTTGTCCTGAGTGTTTCATAAAAACACATCTCCTAAACATTTCTCCTGAGCGTTTCTCCAGAGCGCTCCTCATAAATGTTTCTCCTGAGTGTTTCTCCTAAACATTGAGCCTGAGTGTTTCTCGTAAGCATTTCTCCTGGCTGTTTTTTGGAGCGTTTGTCCCAAGTGTTTCTCCTGACCATTTGTCCTAAATGTTGCTCCTGAGTGTTTCTCCTTGGCATTTCTCCTGAACATTTGTCCCAAGCGTTTCTCTTCAGCATTTGTCCTAAATGTTTCTCCTAGACATGTTCCCAGAGTGTTTCTCCTAAACATTTCTCCTAGACATTTGTCCTGAGTGTTTCATAAAAACATATCTCCTAAACATTTCTCCTGAGCATTTCTCCAGAGCGCTCCTCATAAACGTTTCTCCTGAGTGTTTCTCGTAAGCATTTCTCCTGACTGTTTTTCTGGAGCGTTTGTCCCAAGTGTTTCTCCTGACCATTTGTCCTAAATGTTGCTCCTGAGCGTTTCTCCTAGGCATTTCTCCTGAACATTTGTCCCAAGCGTTCCTCTTCAGCATTTGTCCTAAATGTTGCTCCCTAGCGTTTCTCCTAGACATGTTCCCAGAGTGTTTCTCCTAAACATTTCTCCTAGACATTTGTCCTGAGTGTTTCATAAAAACATATCTCCTAAACATTTCTCCTGAGCGTTTCTCCAGAGTGCTCCTCATAAACATTTCTCCTGAGTGTTTCTCCTAAACATTGATCCTGAGTGTTTCTCGTAAGCATTTCTCCTGACTGTTTTTCTGGAGCGTTTGTCCCAAGTGTTTCTCTTCAGCATTTGTCCTAAATGTTCCTCCCAAGCGTTTCTCCTAGACATGTTCCCAGAGTGTTTCTCCAAAGCATTTCTCCCCAGTTTCTCTCCTAGACATAGCTCTTGAGCGTTCTGGCTCTTTTTGTCTTTTCTCAGTTGGTTCTCTTGTCCATTTTCTCGATGGCAGGTTTCAGATCCTTGCTTTTGTTTGCAGTTGCAGTAGAATTATTTCTCGAGTGCCTTTCTTTTGTGCGTGCGAAGAGACCGTCGATGGTTGAATCCTGTTTTATCTGGTTCTGCCTTTATCCTGCAGTTTGTCCCTTCTCGGTTTAGAACACTAAAGAAGAAATGGATTTAATGTGCATTATATATCAGTCATGTAGCAGGACGCAGTGTTTTTGCCTCGTTTAGAGACATACCGTCCAAACCTGCAGCAGCTAAGGCTCGAGGTTCCTCGTCGGTTCTTTAGTGCGAGCTGGAACAATGAAACTTTCAGTGCTCAGACAGTCCAGTGCCTTTGATTTCAGCACTTATACATGATGGGCTGAACGATACGACATGATATGGATACCGTGATACGCTGCGTCACTTTCTCACTCGTATCGCAAATGCATCTGTGGAGCCTGATTTATACTTCTAATGGCAGAATGCTGCTTCAGAACCCCCTCAGTCTTTGACTGTATCCCAAACCACATTAAACCCTAAATATTGTACCAAGTGTTATTTTGAAATACCTCCAGTTTGTTACTCTGACAAGAACTGCTCAGTGTTTTGATACAGCGTGAATATCCTTGCCTTTGACTGAGTATAAACCAGGCTTTGTCTCCATTATGGCTTCTGTAACAAATTACTGGATGTTAAAATGATTTTCTACTTTTTTACTCATTTTGTGCCGATATTTTTCAGCATTGCTGCTGCTTCTTTCCTGATCCTTCAGTGAAACTGCGTATCGTTATAATATTCTCCGGTATCGTGCATTTGTGTCGTATCGATCAGCTCTTACCTTTTGAAGCAGAACTTCAGCACTGTGTATGGAATACCGTGACCATTAGGATATATAAGGGATTCTTTTATCATTATCGTCATCGTACGGCGGCCATGTCACAAAACAGTGCGAGCAGACAGTATTTAAACATAACTCACGCTGTGCTGTGTGTGTTCGGATCACAAGCAATCGTATTTAGAACTTTCTACAATGTGTAATAGAGCATAGCGACACCTGCTGGAGATCCAAAAGAAATATGACGCTGCGTTCCGGGAGTGTTACAATCACTCAAGTGTTTTACCTAACCTTTGTTCGGCCAAGTAATCCGTATTTATGCAAAGGTTTTGGCACCGTTCTAGATGATCCACCTGTGTTTAAGCAAGGATAACTTGGTGTGCACAAAAAGGTGACTGAGATGGGGCACCCCAGGTCAGACCCACAGCCCCCAACTTTAAGTAGGCTCTGTAACTCGGGGCCTCTTTGCAGACACTCAAGTGCCAGACTCTCCAGATCTAGCCTGCACCAGACTTTAGAAACTTGAAATGCAACACAAACCTTCACCTTGGCAGAAGGCGATGGGCAATGAGGTGCCCTTCTGGTTCCAGGGCTGGTGAGGTGAGGTTTGAGATGTTTGGTGTTGGTGAGGGGTCTTGCAGGATCTGTTTTGAGGAGACCAGGTGGAACAGAGAGTTTGTTGTCTGAAAGATGGGGTGTGATTTCATAAATTCTGCATTTAAGTTTGTTCCTGATTGGTTGTGCGTCTTCAACTGAACTTGTATATTTGGGACTATGGTGGCCTAGAGGTTAAAGTACTGAACTGTGGACCAGAAGGTCCAGGGTTCACCTCTGCCATGCTGCCACTGTTGGGTCCCTTAACCCACAATTGTTTGGCTTGTAAGACTATATCAGTTGTAAGTAGCTCTGGATAAGGGCATCTTCTAAATGTCGTAAATGTAAATCTAGGGGTGCCAAAGCTTTTGGCTGTATGAATTTAGATATTTTAACCTGTTTGGGGGCATTATTGTTCATCATGAGCTCAGCCCATATGTGACGCAGCTCAGTTTTGATCAGATCAAGTGATGTCCTGCTACTCCATCCTGTCCTTGTGCTGCGAGTGGCCACGACAAGGGAAAGGTTACGAGCTCGTGATGAACGCTATTGGAAAGCCTTGAAAACAACCCATATGAGCGCTGCTTTGAGGAGAACCGTGTCAGAGACGAGCAAAAAACAGAACACTTGTCATTAAAGCTTGTATTTTTTTTTTTTTTTTTTTTTTTTACTCAAAGTAAACAGTCAGTGTTTTGATATTCTGTAAGGTTTGTCGACTTGCTTAGAAAGAGTGGAGCTGTAACGTCGGCATATGTTTGTTCACTTTATTCCCAAATCTTATTAATATACAGATAATAAATGGCTGATTGTGCCTTTATGTTTTAAGCCGTGTATCTTAAAGGGTTAAGTTGTGGTTTGGTACCAAAGGGTGAAATTAAGCGTGCCATTAGACCCTTTAATAATTAAAAAAAGTATTATAGATTATTTTCTGTTTCCGTATGGGAGGCTGTTTTGTGTTTTTGTGTCAAACCAAAGAGACGATTTTTATTTTGCCTTTTCTTTCTTTTTCGTGTAGTGTACTTCACACGTCGAGTTCTACTCTTATTTTTGTGCACATCAAACATTTAATCCAGACATGAGCATAATCTGTATACATTTGCACAATTCACTTTGTATGTACAGAATTATCCATATGTTTTATTTTGAATTTAAGAGATTGAAAGTAATATGTGCATGTGCCAGATTTTTGGAGAGAAGAAAATATACGATGGAAAAGAAGAACCCTTCTGTGTCTGGTGTCGTTGTGTTTTTTCTTTCAGCGTCTGTATGGGTTAGAAAGCAATAGCCATATAGCCTACACTCACTGGCAACTTTCGTCATCTGCTCATTCACGCAAATATCTAATCAGCCAATCGCATGTCAGTGACTCAGTTCCTTTACATGATCAAGACGACCTGCTGAAGTTCACACTGAGCATCAGAATGGGGAAGAACGGTGATATTAATGACTTTGAATGTGACATGGTTGTTGGAGTATTTCAGGAACTGCTGATCTACTGGGTTTTTCATACACATCCAGGGTTTACAGAGAATGGTCTGATAAAGAGAAAATATTTAGGGAGGGCAATTATCTGACTGAAAATGCCACTAGTGACAACCGAGGTGTGCAAAAGAGCATCTCTGAACTCACAACATGTCAATCCTTGAAGCAGATGGACTACTGCAGCAGAAGACAACACCGGGTGCCACTCCTCTCAGCTCAGAACAGACAACTGAGGCTACAGTTTGCAGAGGCTCACAAGTTAAACAATAGGAAAGAGGACAAATGGGGCTTAAAACTGAAGAATATAAAGACAATAGTATATATAAATAACATTTTGACTACAATAACATGGAGAATATGGGTATCAGCATTATTTGCTGCTGATCCTTACAGAGATTTAGGTTTTTAAACACAATTCGCAAGGTCTTATAATATTTTTATTGTTTTGTGAAACTCCTTCTTTAAGGAAGCTGTGATATGGTACAGATTATAAACAGTCATATCAGAATATTATAACCACCCTTGTTTCTACACTCACTGTCCAGTATCAGCTCTGTTCACCACACACATTGTAGTTCTCCAATGACAGACTGTAGTCCATCTGTTTCTTTACATACTTTGTTAGCCTCTTTCACCCTGTTCTCTAATGGTCGGGGCCACCACAGATCAGGTACTATTTGGGTGGTGGACCATTCTCAGCACTGCAGTGACACTTAGATGGTGGTGGTGTGTTAGTGTGTGTTGTGCTGGTATGAGTCGATCAGACACAGCAGTGCTACTTTTAAACATCTTGTCACTGCTGGACTGAAACTAGTCCACAAACAGAAATATCTAGCCATCAGCATCAGATGACCAACACAAACTGTGCAACAACAGATGAGCTGCTCTCTCTGACTTTACATCTACAAGGTGGACCAACTACCTAGGAATGTCTAATAGAGTGGACAGTATTTAAAAACTCCAGCACCACTGCCGCGTCTAATACCCGCTCTGTGGTGGTCCTGTGGGGGTCATGACCATTGAAGAGCAGGGTGAAAGGGACTGTGGTGACCTAGCGGTTAAGGTACTGGACTCTGAACCAAAAGGTCCAGGGTTCAAATCCCACCTCTGCCAAGCTGTTGCCGTTGGGTCCCTTAACCCACAATTGCATGGATTGTAAGACCAATTGTATCAAATTTGTAAGTCGCTCTGGATAAGGGCGTCTGCTAAATGCTGTAAATGTAAATGTAAATGAGGCTAACAAAGTATGTAGAGAAACCTATGGACTAAAGTCTGTAATTACAGAACTACAAAATGATCCTATATGGTAAACAGTGCTGAAATAATGGGCAATGGCCTTGTTAATGGACAAGTGGTGGTCATAATA
Organism: Ancistrus triradiatus; assembly: GCA_025084515.1. Classification (NCBI taxonomy): domain Eukaryota; kingdom Metazoa; phylum Chordata; class Actinopteri; order Siluriformes; family Loricariidae; genus Ancistrus; species Ancistrus triradiatus. The sequence goes on from JAJAGP010000162.1 coordinate 181,553, forward strand.
TTTTGATGTGATTGTGTCTAAGTTTATGACAGAAAAATTGACCAAGTTACTGATTCTTACTGGATTAGAGATTGCTTTTTCGGTTTTGTTTATTGTGCTTCCAATATAAATGCTTTTACTGCTATTTCTACTTTCGTGTTCGATTAGTAAAGTGTTTTAGGCACATGTTAACATCAGCATGAATCGTAAGATGCGTTTTAAATATAAAGTTGAAATTTGTATCTTATAGTGCACTTCGTGTGTATTTGGGACGTAGCCGATGTGTGGCTTAGGCTTTATTTTATCGCCCCCTGTCGGTCAGCGCTCTGTTGCGTGACGTCGTGTGATTGCGTAAGCGCGAGCCCCTCCCTCCGTAGCTGGAAAAAGAAAAAAACTTTTTGTATGTGAGGAATCAACAGCCGCCATCTTGTCGCGGCTCGAAATCAGGATTTCGATACGGCACTATTTTTTTATTTCAACGCGGAGCCTCCGGAGCGACGTTTCACATCACGGCTCGGGCCGAAACGCGCACTTTAGGTCCTAACCAAGCTTGTTTGGGTGAAAAATCCCAGAATTAGGCGGCTTCGTGTCGGGACAGAAGCCCGTTGTGTCGGTGAGGTTAGTGTAGATATTTGCCTCAGTCAGTCCGGGTTACAGACTGGGGGAGTGAGAGAGAGAGGTAGAGAGAGAGCGAGTGAGAGAGGGACTCACTGCAGATAACGAAATGTTCATTCTGCACGTTTTGGCCTCGCGCTCTTATGCGACGGTGCAATTTTAACCGAGAATCGGGCTGTTTTTCTGCACTGAGTTTTTTGACGTTTAAAAGGATTTGAGGATGATTACGCAGATGTGAGGTCGGCTCAGCACGGCGCACGTGGCGCTCTGTAGACGATTGCTGTGGACATTTTCGTTCTTTTTATTTCTCCCTTTGTATTTGTGGAGAGGAGATTATTTTCTCGGGCTGATTTACCGACGATAATGTGGGTGTTGGGTGTTGCACTAACATGGGTTGAACGGCGGCGGCGCTGTTGTTACTCTTTTCACGCCTCCTAGTTAGAAGCTCAACGTGTAAACACATTTTTTGGGAATTTGGTGGAGTGTCTTTCAATTTCGGAAGGATTTTTCCTCTATTGTTTCGTTTTAATTCTGCTGGAATTCCATCTAATCTGCAAAAAAAAAAAAAAATGGCTGAAAATCTGCTGGAAGTCGGACCTCCAAACGCCAAGAGGCAGAAGATGACAGCACCTGCCTCAGACGGGCCAGGTATGTGTTACTCACTTGCAAGCAACCTGAGGTAATTTCGAGGGATTTTCCTCGTTTAACACAGCGGATTTGGAGAATAAGTCAATTAACTCGACGATTAGGAGGTATATAAGCAAACAAAAAGACTCGAACTGCACGGGGAGGTTGGTTGATTCGATATGGTGTCATTATCGCGATATATTGTGATTCCATGTCTTTAGCTATCATAACCGCAGCAGGGTTTCTATCCTACTGCCAAAATGCTTTAATGAATGATTTTTAAAAAAGAAATTCGTGCCTCAACACACCTAAAAGTCAAACTTTGAGCTGGTATGACGATAATAGAAATATTGTGATATTTGTGTGTTGTTTGGTCTCAACTCAGCTGCTGTATTGTGGTGTTAAATTTATGCTATTGTATACATTTGGATCTCACCGACGCTGAAGAATAAGGTGAAAATATTGGCCGTAGCGTGCACGTTAGGATCTTTTGATTCTTTCGGAATTATGAAATGTCAACCTGATGCACATCGTGTCTTTCACTGATCAAAAAATGTAATTAATGAAATTGAAATAACATTATGTAGAAAAATACTTGAGATGTTCTTACAAAATGAGTGTGTAACGATACTCATGATCGTACTTTGTCAAAGTGTGAGCGCCATCTAAGGCAGGGCCTTTGTGTGTCATTTGCTGTAGGGATGCACCGATATTGAATTACTTGGGCCGATACGATAACCGATGTTTAGCTATCAGTAATTCATTTTTGGCGATAATAAGCAATAAAACAGTTAAATCAGTCATGATTACTGTAAACACAAGTTGCGGCTCACTCAAAGGTAAAAAGGTTTCATTACATTTTATTTTCTAACATCCCTTTAAAATGTGAGAATGTTTTTTTTATTTATTTATTTATTTATTTTTCTTAGTCTTGAATTGGTGCAGGTAGCAACAGGAACAATTAAGTGTGTAAGAAAGCTTAAGATTGAGAAGCCAAAAGAAAGAATAGAACTCTATACAGAACTGTACAGTCAGGAAAATCAGATGTTTTGCTTTATGAAGAACAGCCAAAAGAAAAAATAAAATGCAAATATATAATAAATATTGGTCATAATTTTGGCTACAATTCTAATATCAAACCGATGCCGATAACTGAAGAAGATCCATATATTGGCAAATAATATATCGGCCGCCGATATATCGTGCATCACTAATTTTTTGTACTGCTTCATTTACATTTACAGCATTTAGCAGACGCCCTTATCCAGAGCAACTTACAATTGGTACAGTCTTACAATCCAAGCAATTGTGGGTTAAGGTCCTCGCTCAAGGACCCAACAGTGGTTGACAGAGGTGGGATTTGAACCCTGGACCTTATGGTCCAAAGTCCATTACCTTAACCGCTAGGCTACCACAGTCTCAGTTTCAGTTTAAAGCGTCTGTGTGGTCAGTTGTAACAGAAACCTGGGCTCACGGTGGACATCCCCCTTCGTCCCAAAGGTGTTCATTGGGGTTGAGGTCCTGCTTCTGCGTAGGCCATCGGAATTCCACCACTTTGTCATGCTCAAACAGGAACGGGCCTTCCCCAAACTGTTATCACAAAGTTGAAATACTATTATAATAATAAAAAATGTCACAAATGGTCTTTACTGTAACTACGCCCTGGACCATCATCCCTCCTCCACTGAACTTTGCAGTTGGCATGTTACAATAGGTAGCTGCATCCACCAAACACCGGTATCCATCAGAAGTTTCATTCATTCCTCCATAGTCCAGTGGAAGTGTTTCATTTACGTTGCTCGTCATCTCGTGCTTAGCCTAAAGAAATGACGCGGAAAAGAAAATGTTTGAGCTGTGCACTTCAGCAGTCTCGTCTCTTTAGGCACTTTTTCACCGTCGGGAACTTTTTCATAGTTCTTAGAACTGTGCCCCATTTCTCATGTGTTTGCACCGCAGGACCTGGTGTTGATTGTAGTTTTTAGGATGCCATGTACTCCCTGATTTGCGATGGGCATATGTTCCGAAAAATCCATTGCAAGTTGAATTTCTTGCGTTTTTCTATCTAATGTATCTATCTTACATCTGCAGTACTGTATTCTTAGTGAAAATAATTCCCTGTGGGTCCTTAAAAGGGAAACTGGACCTGAATCCTCCAGAACAAAGGCTGTAGTTGGCATTAGCAGCTATGATAGCGCCCAAAGTTCACCAGTAGAGCAAGTGTTTTGCTTTTACTTTTTGCTTTCAATCCGTTACTCACTAAATTACACAAGATGTTTCGTCATATTATCATGAAATCAGCTTTGTAGTATGACTTTGGTTATCGTTACTTATCAAAGGCTCCGCTATGATCCAGTACAGATCGCTCTACCAAACACTTGTTAAACTCCTCAGTTCATGATACTTGTAATGTATGATGGATTTGTTGACCATATCCCCATTTAAAAACGCTAAGCACCTGTTCAATATAACTCCATTAATGCGTATAATGCCTTATACAGTGTGGATTTTCTGAGAGTCTGGAACCGATTACTTAAATTCACATTATTCCTTATGTAAAATGGAGCTTGGTATTTGTAGTTTTTGGCTCTCAAGCCTTCTGGAACGAATTAACGTCGAGATCTGAGGTACCATTATATATCATCGCACAGCCTGTATCAAATGCATTGCTTTTCCTGACTACATTTCTCTACGTCATGCACTGCCGACTTCCTCATCAGAGGCGGGAGAGTTCTGCATATACTACGTGTCACCATCGAAATCTCGTAAGTTGGGCCATAGTAAAACTGGGAATACGTACTTTATTGGCTCGTACCTCATGGTAGGGTCTTTTCTCAGCATGTAGGAACCCTGCGTGATGTAAGCATGTGGTGATTGGTCCAGACGTAGTGATGCAGGTGTATTGGGACTGGTCCAGACACAAGCGCCTGTGAGTTCAGATCTTCATGCTTTAAATGGGGAAACCGGACAAATTGACCGACGCAGTTAGGCCTTTGTAAGCCTGTGTGCGGCGGAGGCAGTGCAACGCGATTTTGAGAAGTCTAAGCATAATTTGTGTTACAAAACGTTCCTACTATTTGTGTGAATGCAAACTGAAAAGACCCTGGAATAAATGTCGTTCTCGGGTTAGCTCTGGGATGGTTCCTCCCAAATTAGTCACTGGAACTGTTTGGTGTGAGAGCGGCTTTTGGGCTTGTGTGTTCTACCTATGTCCATTGAGCCTCATAGCTGAACTGGTTGCTTCAAGGTGCTTCGTTTCACAGTATTATCACTTCACAGGTGAACAGGGCAGGTCTAGCAGGACATGGATTTCATAGTCTGTGGTGTGAGCCACGTCTAAAGTCACTGAGCTCCGCAGCATGACCCGTTCTGCAGCCAGTCGCATGGCTGTGAGCTGGCTTCATATCTCTGTTAACAGTGGGAGTGGCTAGAACACCTGAACTCAATCATTATTTAGTTCGTATCGTAAGTTTTGTCCATGTGGTACGTTTTGTAAGTGAAAGGTTAAGGTACTGGACTATGGACCAAAAGGTCCAGGGTTCAAATCCCACCTCGGCAAAGCTGCCACTGTTGGGTCCTTGAGCAAGGCCCTTAACCTACAACTACTTGGATTGTAAGACTGTATCAATTGTAAGTCCCTCTGGATAAGGGCGTCTGCTAAATGCTGTAAATGTAAATGTCTTATAAGCGCGTAATGGGCCTGAATTTATTTCCGAGATTCAGCGTGCAAATGAATGCAGTCTCTTATTTTTTGAAACGATGAAAATGATCCATGCAGGTATTCAGATACACAGGCGGCTCTGATTACATTTATGAATATATAGGTATAGTTTATTGATCCTGACAGAATACATTGCTTCTTCTAATTAGGGGTATCGTCTGTGTACCGTCTACTTAGTATCTTAATTGTTTTAACAATGTGCACGCTGTCATTATCGAATATGCCACTCACACACCTTAAGAGTTCAAATATTCACTTTGTCATGTAGCCAGGGAGGACAGCGTATTGCACATGTGCATCGAGTGCATAAATCGAGCTCGAGTTCTACCTGAAAGCGCATGACTGAAGTTAAAAATGAGTGAACAAACTGCACCAGGAGACAAAGTACAGACTGTATGAAGATTGAGAAACTTCGGGAGACAGCTGTCCACGACAGGCTTAAACCAGCCAAGGTAGCAGCACAAGAACGCACTCAGCAAGCCTTAGTGAAGTCATTCTGCCTTACGACAAGAAAAGCATCAAGACAAAACAAAAGCATGATGACACGGTGCCAATATTCAGAAGGTTGAGTGAGTTGGTTTCAAACAACTTTTAAATACTTTAGACCCAGGATATACACTGCCAAGCCTAATTATCGTTATCAACAAAGGTTAAGATAATATCGAGAGAGAATTTCTTTTGTCAGTATCTCACACCCCTAATAATAATCTGAATATTCCAACTTTATCACTTTCATTTATCAGTGTAAAAGCAGAGCGACGAAGCTCTTGGTGTAACGCTGTCTGTGTAATGCCGGCTGCATGGCGCTGTGACACTAGTTTGCAGTGTAATTTTGGCAGTGTGATGCTGGCCTTGCAGCACTCGCTGTAACATATTGGTGTAAAACTGGCTGTGTAACTAGAAGTCCCTGTGTAACATGGACTGTGTAGCACTTGCTGTGAAAACGCTCGTAAGGCTGGCCCCGTCGCTCTCGATGTGTAACCCTCATTGCATAGCAATCACTGTGTAACATTGGCTGTGCAACACTCGCTGTCTAATACTTCGTAATGGCAGCCGTGCAACCCTCCCATTCAAATACGCAGTGTGTAACACCAGCTGTGTAACATTAGCTGTCAAATACTTGGTGTGTAACGCAGTTTAAAAATAAATAAATAAATACGTGAATAAATGTTTCGGATTGCGAATGCATTTCCCTTCATTCTTTGTAGCCTACTGACCGACAATTCATATTTTAAGAGAGTATGAGACCATAGAGAGTGTGACAATGTTGCCAGCTGAACAGTCTTTCGGACGCAGTGTTGGTGACACATGGGTATTTTCACACAAGTTTCACCCAGAAGGAGAAGTGCCGCTCCTGTGTTTCCCATCAAATCGGTGGATTTTTCTCATCGTCAATGACATGAAATCTAAATTGCCAAATTGGAGCGTGACAGTTTTCCTTTGCACATGGTTTGCCACTTTATTCCTGCAAGCATAGCCACAACTTTTGTTGCAGCAGAAAAATGCAGCACATTTTTGAACGGATAACGTGTTTTAACCAACTGTCTATACGTCTTCATAGTTACATAATTTGAAAAGTTAAAACAAAATCCCATGCATTTATAATTTACAGTGAGGGAACTGAAGTCTTAAATGGCAAGTCTGCCCAATTAAGGACACAATACAATCAGAGTTATTGTCATTGGATATTGTGGCAGTGTAAGATCGTGTAGGGATGATCAACGTGTCATGTCACACAGGCCTAGTGTGTCACTCTGACAGCAACACTTGCTGTCAAATACTCTGTGTGTAACGTTGACTATGTAACACGCGTTAATAGCTCTGTGTAACGCTGGCTGTGCAGTTCTCTCTCTTAAATACTCTGTGTAAGGCTGGCTGTGTAACACTCGCTAAATACCCGGCGTGTAATGCTGGCTGTGGTAGGGACTGTGGTGGCCTAGTGGTTAAGGTACTGGACTATGGACGAGAAGGTTCAGCGTTCAAATCCCATCTGTGCTAAGCTGCTGTTGGGTCAAACACTCTGGGTGAGTGTCTGTTAAATGTAACACATGTTAAAGACTGTGTAACACTTGTTAAGTACTGTGTGTGTAACACCTGGATGTGTAACACGCGTTAAAAGGTTGTGTAACGCTGGCTGTGCAAAACTAATTTAAATACTCGTAATGCTGGTTGTGTAACACATGGTAAATACTCGCTGCGTAACACGTTAAATAGCCAGAGTATAACACTGGCTTTGTAACACTCGTGTAATACTCGTTAAATACTCATTATGTAACGCTGGATGTGTAACACTCGTTTAAATACTCATTGTGTAATGCTGGCTGTGTAACACTCGTTAAATGCTCGGCATAATACCAGCTGTGTAACACACGTTAAATAGTCATTGCGTATCGCTGACTATATAACACTGGCTGTGTAACACTCGTTTAAATACTCCTCTAACGCTGGCTGTGTAACGCTCGTTAAATGCTCGGCATAATACCGGCTGTGTAACACACATTAAATAGTCATTGCGTATAGCTGACTATATAACACTGGCTTTGTAACACTCGTTTAAATACTCATTGTGTAATGCTGGCTGTGTAACACTCGTTTAAATACTCCTCTAACTCTGGCTGTGTAACGTACTTAAATGCTCGAAGTAATACCGGCTGTGTAACACGTTAAATAATCGCTGCATAACGTTGACTGTGTAACACTTGTTAAATACTCGTTGTGTAATGCTGGCTGTGTAACGCTAGTTAAATACTCGTGTAACGCTCACTGTGTAACACGTTAAATAGCCTGAGTATAACACTGGCTTTGTAACACTCGTGTAATACTCGTTAAATACTCATTACGTAACGCTGGATGTGTAACACTCGTTTAAATACTCATTGTGTAATGCTGGCTGTGTAACACTCGTTTAAATACTCATTGTGTAATGCTGGCTGTGTAACACTCGTTTAAATACTCATTGTGTAATGCTGGCTGTGTAACACTCGTTAAATGCTCGGCATAATACCGGCTGTGTAACACACGTTAAATAGTCATTGCGTATCGTGACTATATAACACTGGCTTTGTAACACTCGTTTAAATACTCATTGTGTAATGCTGGCTGTGTAACACTCGTTTAAATACTCCTCTAACGCTGGCTGTGTAACACACGTTAAATAGTCATTGCATATCGCTGACTATATAACACTGGCTTTGTAACACTCATTTAAATACTCATTGTGTAATGCTGGCTGTGTAACACTCGTTTAAATACTCCTCTAACGCTGGCTGTGTAACGCACTTAAATGCTCGGAGTAATACCGGCTGTGTAACACACGTTAAATAATCGCTGCGTAACGTTGACTGTGTAACACTTGTTAAATACTCGTTGTGTAATGCTGGCTGTGTAACGCTCGTTAAGTACTTGTGTAACGCTGACTGTGTAACACTGTAACTGCTGGTGTAATGCTGGATGTGTGGCAGTCTGCGTGTATCTCTGATTGTTTGTGTAACGCTGCCGGTACAATGCTTTATGTATAATGCTGGCTGTGTAACAGTCGTAGCAAAAGTCACTGCGTAACACTCGCTTTGTAACGCTGTGTAAAAATGCAAGTGCAGTAACCTGAAATATAGCTTGCTGTATAATAAATAAATCCTCTGGTTAATTCCCTCGACTTCCACAAATAGTGCGATATCAGAAACTAGTTAGTTGAAGAAGAAAATTCCTTAATTACCCAATCATAGGTTATGCTTCCACTCTTCCGTGTGTGTGTGTGTGTATGCGTGCACGTGTGTGGGTGTGTGGGTGTGTGTGGTCTCTCAGTTAAATAGCATTAATCACTGTGCTTAACGCAGGAGACTCACCCTGCACGCTACTGTTGCATCATTTTCTAACAGCTCCTTACAAACCGGACCTTCCCAATAACATTTCTCTAAGTCTTTCACTCTCACATAGTCGGGTTTGATCTAACCACAGTACAGAGCTGAGTTTTCTCAGAACAGTGTCATTTTTACACGTTAAAACTAGCTTTTGAAGAAGATTTCTGCAGGTAGCCTGTGTGTGCAGTACTCTGGTTAAAAACCAAATAGTAAGAGGAAAGCAGAAGTATCGATCTACTGATCATCTTCATTCTTTAACTCGGTGTAAAGCTGCTGAATGGTTCGTAGTCAAGCCTGTACTCGTTGCCTAATTTTCCTGAAGTCTGCGGAGCGCTCTTCTGATTTAATAATAGGATTCCTTTCACTGAGAAAAGTGCTGATAATTTCTCCATACCCATTCTCCACATATGAAACAGTTTAACCATAGATGTAAATATTGGTACTCTCCAAATAACAGTTGATTGTAAAATCAATAACTATGGTTTAAAGTGAAATCTCACTCACAAACAAGTAAAATATTGCAATACATAACCAATAATTAGAACCTGCCTAGTGGTAAATGAAACGAGCTCAGCTTACAGGAGATGTTTATACAGAACAGCTTGTTTGTGGATGTGAAATTAGGGAGGAGGGGTCCAACAAATGTGTGGCATTTTCACATAATCAGCTTCTCCATTTTTCTAATTTGAGAATCAGTATTATTGTGTCATATTAGAGAAGTACGCACTCCTGGAGTTTAGCTCGATAACCTACCATAATTAACCAGGGTTCAACAATTACTTGCTCGAATGCCCGGGGCAAGTAACACATGACGTCGGGACAGCAGCAGGAAAAATAACTTCCCCGGGAGTGGGAAATATGGGGGTGCACAGTGTGTTACCAGAACGATGTAACTGAAGCCAGATTCAGTTCTGAGCGGAATCAGAACCTGAACATGACCGGAGTGAGGGATGCTGGGATATGTAGTGCTGTGCAGACGGGACCGTGACAGTTTTGCGTTTACTTTTCAATTTCAATCACTAATTCACTAATTACATGAGATTTTCCAGTTCTTTATTATAAAATAAGCATTGTTTTAATGGCCAACTGTAGTTTAATGTAAGTGTTTTAAACTTGAACTTACTTATCATTACTTAGTATGAGGCGGAGTCTTGCATTCAATTTATATTGTTCTTTATGGGAAAAATTAGCTTGGTACTTGTCGTTTTGTGTTCTCGACAAGCCTTCTGGAATGAATTAATAATAAATACCAATATTTATTTAGGAGCACTTGAGCGAGCTGAGATTTCCCCAGCACTTTTGAAGAGTATTCATAGGGTCTGTCCCGATATCTAGCGAGTTCCACTAGCTGTCTATTTCCTATGTAGGGCACACTCTAAGCAAAGCTTTCTTACCGACAGTGGAACTCTAAGGCTTGTTACTGAGACAGAATCACCGATTGTTCACGCCCTCTGCACATGCTCAGTGCGTCAGTCGTTGATATAAACACTAGTAAAGTTTTACAGGTCTGGGTTCTAGTCTTTGCTGTTTTATCGAAATTTGGAACTTTCTTAAAGGCTTCTTTTTAGAGGAACATTGTAAGACGCGCAAAATTTTAGGCAATACGTGATAAGAGGAACAGATGAGTTGTACACAGCAGCAGCAGGAGTGTCACCAGGTCATTTTACCGAGGCTCAAGCCCTGAATGTTTTGAGTATAGCCCGGATATCATTCTTAACATTATATCTAATGTAGTGATCCACATTTTTATAGTTCCTATCCAATTCCAGTACACAACTGTCGATACTGATGCGGAGTTCGATACGGGAGCCTTTTTTACTTTAATATTATGATTATTGTTGTGGTTGGTATTGTGTTTAAGGTTACAACGTGCTGTCTTACTTTTCGGCATTTCCAGACAAAAAAAAATCTCCATACAAACGTCCTTTTAATAGGGATTCACCAAAATCGAACAAAACGAAACCTGGTTTTTCCAAATGAAACCTGGTACTGGTTTTTCCACAGTTTTAAATTAATTTTGCTCCTTTTTTCACCATAGCTTGAATTATATAGCTTAAATATATATTTGCTTTTCAAACAAGACAGTTTTTTGTCTTACTGAAAAAACCCAACAATTGCTTAAACATAAAATATTATACATTCTAAAATAATTCAGCTTTTTATTATTTTAAAATGGTTTGTAGCTACATAGGTATAAAATTGAATCGTATGACCATGTGGAGGACTTAAAACGATTGAATTACGTTGCACAATATTTAATGCTAATTTAATATTTAACTCTAAAGCCTTTTATATTCATTTTAACGTAACAGCCAAAATCAGCGAAGGTCTCGCTTGCGTGTCTGTGTCGATGTGTGTGGGTGTGTCAGAGTCAGATAGCAGGAGAAGTTCATGAGTAGTGATGCAAATCTTGGCTCTTTTTAGGGAGTCGACTCTTTTGGCTCCTAAACGACTCGTAATTATGTAACTGTAGCCTTTTATAATTCAGCCCAGTATAATTAGTTGTTTTGACCTATGATCAGTGTATGTGTGCACATATTCCACTCACTTATTCAAGGTATCCTAAGTCAGTTATACTAAATCTCATCATTTCCATAACATCAAACTTTTACATTTGGTTTAAAACTATTACATGTGTTTTTGTTTGTAGCCTACTGAATGTAGTGCTTTGCTGCAAATGCTAAATAGACATGGTGCATGTCGTATAAAAGGTATGAAAACTGAGTGTTAAAACAAAGAAATTAAAGTTCAGATGTCCTCCTGGACTTTGTAAGTGCTCCTTGGTCAAAAAAAAAAAGAAAAAGCTAGCTGTAGATCCCGGAGTAGTTTGCCATTTTGAGTACAGCCCATAGGATAATGCAGTGGTTGGTTCCCAATCTTTTCCTGCAGTGTCACCCTTTGTAAGATGTGTATTTTCAAGACCCTGCACATGTTAAACGTACACATTCAGTACCGTCTTAGCCGTGGTTGCTCTTCCAAAACACTTGTTTTCCTTTTAATTAAAAGAACAGAAAGCTTGTACAGGTAATAATGATGAGTGATCACATTCCAGGCAAACATCTTTGTTTAACCCTTTCAGTCCTCTTGATGTCAAATGGAGTCAGGCTGCAAAATCTGTTGTCAAACAGGCCTGTTTCACGTGATGCAAATGTTTCGGAAACATGCCTGCTAAAAACTTGCTTATTTAAATCACCTCATTTAGTTGTGAGTTATGTACTCGGTGTCTCCACTGAATAGTTGCACGGAAGTATTGAGATATAAATTTAGCCTCAATTAAATAACTTCAGCACCGAAAGGGTTAAGGAGGGTAGGTTAGCAAGTGTGAAATCTGCCATGGTTGTTTCTCTACGCTGCAGTGCATCAGAATAAAAGCCCCATGCAGAAACTTTCCCTCTAAAGTTACAGTATCAGCTTCACAAGCAAAATAATGTTATTAGGTGAATAGTAAGCGTGACTCATTTTATAAATCCCCGATTTAAATGTTGGCTAACGGGTAGCACTATTCATTCTGGCTAACGGCAGACATGTCTGTATTTTGGAGGCAGTTTATGATGTTATTAGGGCGGCTTGGAGCCATTGGAACAATCGCCTCACAGCTCTGGAGATCCCTGGTCCGATCCCAGACACCCCACCTGTGTACTCCCAGTGTCTGCGTGGGTTTACTCTGGATATTCTGGATTCCTCCTACAGTTGAAAGACATGCACCAGGTTTATTGGTTGCTCTAAATTGGCCCAGTGTAAATGTTTGACTAGTATCAATGTAGCCTTGCTCCTGTTGTGAATATTCATTGATGCAGATGCACAGCTAAATAAAGAAACTTTATTATAATAATAGTGTTAACTTTTTTTTGTAATACAGGCATTAGGGCCCTATTAAATGTTTAGAACGATGTTTTTCTTTAAGAAAATAACTATTTAATGAAAAATTGTAATGTAACGTCAAAAATGATAGAAATGAAAGTTGTAAAGACAAATAAGGAAAGGTTCAGGGTGCATCTTTTATAACTTTAAATAAAAGTGCAAATTGTGACTTGTGTAATTCGATTGCAACAAACCTAAGGTCATTTTAGTGATGCCCTTAAATCATTAGGATATTGTTGTGCCCTGGATTTTGCGGTTAAAGCTAGAGATTGCACTTAAAACACAAAATCGAACACTTCATCATCGACATGTCAGCACTGGTGTCATAAACAAACACGCGAGTGGCTGAGCCATGATTAAAGCTCCGGACACGATCTGAATTGGTGAAATCACTCAAGTTGAATGTGACCGGCAGCACAGAATCGCTTATATGAGACTGATCGGCCGATCACGCTTGCCTTTAGATTTTCAGAATCTGTGCGTTTCCGTCTTTAAGTCTCTTTTTATTCCCGCGATCCCATCCGTGTTCTTGCAGAAATCATTGCGCTCTTCAACAGCTGAGGTTTTAAGAATTCTAAAATGAAATAAAAATCTGTCTTATATATATCTAACTGATGTCTGAATGACAGAAAACTATTACAGTTGTCCCTGCTGTTCTATTATCTTTTGTTTTCTGTATTTTAAGTTTTGTAAAGGGTACAAAGATTAAAAACTACTCTTATACAGTGCAGTACTGTACTAAATGTGTGTTTTAGTTAATATTATTGTTTAAAATGAAACTCAAAGTATCCAAACTGCTATGTGACTATGGACTATGGTATTGTATCCGGTCAGCATCTATTTTGGTCAGCCTTCTGTTTCACAGAACATAATGCGGACCTGTACTTTGTTTTTCATTATTTTATTTATATATATATATATATATATATATATATATATATATATATATATATATATATATATATATATATATATATATATATATATATATATATATATATATTATTACTCTGTTGCTTTAGCTGTAGGCTGCTGTTAGAGTGAGGTAGAAAGTAGTTTAAAAACGCACTGTTATCGGATTGGTGCTCAGTATCAGCCGTTACCCAGAATTCAGGTATCAAAGAACGTTGGTGTGTTTCTAGCTCTTACTCATACTAGGGCTGCAACTAACAATTATTTTAATAATCAATTAATCGGTCTATTATTTTTTTCGATTAATGAATCGGGTTTAAAAAAAAAAACCTGTCCATGTCTTTATTCACAAATATAACATTAAATAACAGAGCAAATAAGTGCTTACAATAAATGAATAATAATACATTGAATTTATTAATAAATTAAAATAACAAAGAAAAATAACACTACATACAACATACATACAAACTCATTCACGCTTTTTCTTTAGGAACTTTGCATTGCAAGCCAAAAATGTTAGCCTGTCAACATGCTCCTGGCTAAAGTTGGCTCTCTTTTTAGAGACTATATTTCCTGCTGCAGAAAATAAACGCTCAGACAGTGTTGAAGTAGCAGGAATGCATAAATAGGACTTGGCTAGCCTGGCCAATATAGGATATCTGTCTCTGTTAACGACATGACTGCCATTATCCAGCTAACAAGCAGAAAAACAGCATCAACCGGGCTGTGTCCGTTTGCATAGTGTGAGTGCGCCGTTACGTTTCCTCCCTTCACAACGGAACAAACTCGGGATATTGTGGTGACTTACGCTGTTGTTGAGCTCCCTTCATCCTCATCGGTGACTCCATGCTTCCGTTTCGAGGGCTGTATCAGCACCGGGGTGCTCCCGTGCCAGGTCAGATCACTTTTGCAAAGCTTGCATGTTACACATTTTTTGTTGTGTGAAGCGTGAAGTGCTCCGACACTTTTGAGGACTTAAGCCGAACTTTCTTCTCTGGTCGTGTTTCATTTATAGAATTTATTTCTTTCTTAACGCCAACTTGTATTGAAGATTCCGCCTCCGCGCTGGCTCCGCCTCGCTCCGTTCAACTCGCACGTATTTTTTTTCCAGTGTTGACGAAGTGCCGCAAGTAACGTAAGCGACACAACGAATCGATAATGAAATTCGTTATCGACACTTAATAATCGATTATTATCGATTTTATCGATTCGTTGTTGCAGCCCTAACTCGTACACCATCTCCATCTGGTGCGAACTCCTTTATTCTGCCTTCATTCTAGCTTCTTGCGTCGCTGCAGTAAACAGTCCAAAAACAGAGTCTGTGCTGAAAAGTCAGTGTTGATACGCTTCAGATTTCTGAATGGAAGTCGATCGGAGCATAGTGGTTATACATCACATCCATTACACCTGAAATGGTGTTTGTATCATGAGAGTGAATACAGAGTGGAAAATCTTACTTTTGTTTACTAGTTTGCAGTCTTGTTGCAGATCTTTGACCCCACATGTCTGGCAGATGGGTTGGTTTGGGGGGTTGGCAGGGTGGTTTACATGGTTGCCATCCAGCTCCTAAACAAAAGGAAAGTCAATACTCCTCCAAATGGTGTGCCAGGGGGTCAGTGCCAGGAAGGAGTTCTGCTGGAGTAGTTTGGGCGTCAGCTGTAATTCAGAGCTGATCATGATCGATCGGTCAGAGTGTGTTCTCATAAATAATCATGTTTTGGCAGGTGTGATATTCTGAACAGAGTCCTCCTTCGTGTTCGGCTTTGTTTTATCCTTGAGAGTTGGCGATCGTGAAGGCGTGTGCGTTCCGACTGTTACTAGAAAATTACGTCATTTTCAGCAACGTGGCTTCATAATTTGTGTAGAAAGAGCTCAGTCGAGCCTGATTTGTCTTTTTTTAATGTAGAAACAGATACAGCAACTGTGTCCAGTTTGGATTTCAACTTTTACGTATTTGTACGCTTTTGTTAAGCCTGCAAAAGATTTGTGTTTATAGGATTTTCAGACGCCCTTATCTGCTAGTCCTTCCTGCTCTTTGAAGCATGAGCTCTGTCGCAAATATCCCTTTACACCCTCTCCATGCCCACGCTGTACAGCACGTGGTTTTGTTTTGATTTATTTTTTTGGCTTTTGTTAAGGCAACCGAACTGAGAAATCCATCAAGTTTAGGGAATGAGCAGGAACCTGGTAGCTCCTAATTAGTCAGTTATTAGGTGAGTGGCACTGCTCATCAAAACTTCACAGTTTAAAGTTTCGCTTTCACAGTTTATTATGGTGTTACATGATCTGAGAGATATTAAATCAGCCTTTAATGTTGGATAGTAGCTTGGAAAATCAGCTGGGTTGGAAAATGTACCTAATAAATTGAGTATAGGTTTGACGTAGATGCACCTGGTTACCTGAAAGCTTTGTCTGTTTAACGTTTGATCTCTGAGTTGAAACCTGACGTTCACGTGCCAGCTTCCCGTTGGCTGAGGTAGTGGAACTGACGCCCGATGTATGCGTGTGTGAGATTGGTGAGGATTAAAATTAGGCTCTGATTTCAGATTTCTCGTGTGTGAGGATGAATTAAACAGATGTTGCCGTTTAGTGTTTATGTGCATGTTACGCTTCATTACATAACTCTGATACTGGTACAGATAGGAAAGAGCCATTTCGATGCCAGCTCTGGTGTGTGTGTGTATGTGTGTGTGTGTGTGTGTGTGTTGGTTGTATAGAACGAAACCCCAGGCATGCTGCACCTGTTCCTGCCCAGACAACTGACAGTCGCACCGGGCGACAGCTGCAGCTGCCCGGCTGGGATATTTATAGACGCAGGGTGGGTGTGTGTGTGGAGTTTGGGGGGGCATTTAGAGCTGTATAGAGGATGAGTGAATGGGCGAGCGTGTGAGTGAAAGGGAGCGAGACTCGGGGACGTGTGACGGTGGGGTGGAGTGTGTTAGTGGTGTGCTACTAGGTGAACGAGAGAGGGGATAGTGGGAGTATGGGTTGTTATATGTAGAGTACTTTTTTAAAACCAGAGATTCCATAGTAGAGATGCACCAGAGTCTCATCCGACCTGCGCCCGGAGCTTCTGGTGTACTGGCCTGACCCGGGCTCATAAACTGAAGTCTGTACATTCAAGATCTCGGAAGTAAAACGCTGTTTATTCTTAATAACAAGTGATTGGTTATTAGTTTGTTGGAAGTTAGCTACAAAATGACTTGAATTGCCCATCCCTGGTTCCTCTGTTCATGTTTCTCCCTTGCCATTTATTGCTGTTAAAACATGACTAAATAAAAATGTAAATGAAGTAAAATGTTAGCTTTCTCGCTAATACCAGGGATATTACAGATCTTTTAGCAAACACAGTCTGTATTACAAACAGCATGAATAACACCGCGTCGATTTTTGGAAATGCGTTGAGCTAAATGTAGTTGATACACTGCTGGATTACGCTAGACATAACTTTGCGAAAATTGCTGACTAAACCTTTAAGAGGAAAAGCACTCCGTCTCTCTCCCTCCCCCTGCTTCACAAGGCTCCTAAAACCAAAACAATTCTCTGGCTTTTGGCCTCACTCCAAGCGGAGGCGTCTCTCTCTCTCTCTCTGAGAGTGAGATGGTTTGTGCCTGCTGGCTGAGAGCATTGTGCGCATGTTCTGTAAAAGGAGTGATTCAGCATAGAGATTCCCTGTGTGTGTGTGTGTGTGTGTGTGTGTGTGTGTGTGTGTGTGTGTGTGTGTGTGTGTGTGTGTGTGTGTGTGTGTGTGTGTGTGTGTAAAAACGATAAAAGAGAAAGGGATGATCCCCCACTTGAGTCCCTCTCGTGTCAAGCACCTGCTGGCCTGCTCCGGCTCTGTGTTTGTGGGTGTGTGCGCTTGTGTGTACCCGGAGAGGCATAGTGCCCTCATTTACGACTGCTCCATGGTACACAATCCAAACCAAAGTCTTAACACACAAGCCAGACGTCTGAAACGGAAAATGAAATATCCGGCTACAATAACACAGAAATAATACGAGTCATATATGAGCGTATAGTTTTCACACAACAGTTCATTTGCTGGCACTCAGGTGGCGCAGTGATCACAAGCCTACCAGTGCCATGACCCGGCAGAGTGGACCGGGTGCTTTGGCCATCGCATGCAGGCACCATTGGCCGTGTCTGAGGGAGTGGAGTCCAGTCTGGGATTAATTCCCTGGCACTGTAACAGTGACCCTTCCAGGGCACGCTTGTGCTTGTGCCCTTGGTTTTCCCAAGAATAGGTGCTGGAGCTCCACAACCCCATTAAAATGTGCAGGGAAAACCAAAATGTATTAACCCTAATTAGCCTGATATCAGGCTTGTTGTGGTTTTTGTAGTAATTATAGTGCTTGTAGGGTGGCACAGAGGCCCAGTAGTTAGCGGTGTCTCCCCACAGCTCCAGAGACCAAGGTTTGATCCCAGCCATGGTTGTGTGGGTTCATATCAGTAGCACTGGGTGCATCTGATGGGTCAGTTGGTGTCTCTAAAGTGTCCGTGCATGGCACTGGTGCCCTTTCCTGGTTTGGATTACACCACGTGTCTTGTGTTGCCAGTTAGACCCTAGCCTCTAGCATTCTGAATAGGATTAACAAGGTATTAAAATGAATGAATAATGCTCGTAGTAACATGTGGCCTAACCCCCATTACGTCATGTTCAGCAATCTGTTTAGTGTTCAGAGATATTTCATATGAAGTGTGTTTTCCGCATTGATTCTCCTGGTTTTCTACATGAGGATTTCAGCTGTCTGGAGCCAGAGACGCTTTGCTCTGTTGGCATTTCTTAAATCAGCTTTCTTCAAGTATTTTTGGAGGATTGTTTTGATTTTAACGTGCATTATTTTGAATAAATCCCATTCTCTTCCCGTGAGTACAGTCAAACCCGAATAAACTTAATTTACTTAAAGTATTTCAGTTAGTCATACCTCTGCCCTCAACCACCTTGCAATTCGATGAATTTGGTTCTCGATGCATTTTGACAAGAAAAATGTGGTGTTTGTTTGGCATTCTTGCTTAAACTTATATGGGTCAAGATGCTTGAATCAAGATGCAGACTCACAATAGCTCTTGGTGTAGGTCTCTGCTAAAATCCACGTTTGGCTTTTTTTGCACATATTCTTGGTGCAAATAAGACACCATTGGTCCCAGAAAGGTTACTGATAACCCCAAAGAGGAGCCGGTGATAACCACAAATAGAAGTAAAAAAAAAAAAAAAGTGGTGTTCACGTGTCTTGACTTGCTAATTTTGTAATTTATATTATACAATTATTGTTTCTTATTTTTGCCTGTGTGTGTATATGCCTAATACAACATGGAATTTCTGGGGATCTGAACTGGGGTAATTCATTTTACATTATTCCTTATGTGAAAAATATTCTTGGTACTCGTTTTCTGCAGTCGACGTCCCATCAGGTAAAAAGTAACAAAGTACTGAGGTCCAACTGGGGTGGGTATTGGAAAGGACTTCATGATACATGGGTCACGATACAATTATGCCACGATATCTAGCGATATTCCAAATAATTAATTGACAATATAAAAACAGCTGAAATAGGTTGCAGCGTATAGTCTAGCGGTTAAGGTACTGGACTTTGGACCAGAAGGTCAAGGGTTCAAATCCCACCTCTGCCAAGCTGCCACTGTTGGGTCCTTGAGCAAGATCCTTAACCCACAATTGCTTGGATTGTAAGACTGTACCAATTGTAAGTCGCTCTGGATAAGGGCGTCTGCTAAATGCTGTAAATGTAATTCAGTGGATAAATTGAGTCAAAACTGCAATATCTACAGGAGCGGAGATTGTAGTTTACGTCTCATTTATAATTTTTTTTCTTTCTTCAAAAAAAAAATCGATATTTTGAAGCTGAAAATCAATGTAGTATGTACATAAAATCATGGCCTTTGGTCCTTTATTTCTTATGGGATTCACCCAATCTGATACTCAAATCCCCAACTCCTTTCAGTTGTTAGAATAATATAGTGGCGCAGGGACTTGTTTATCATGTGTTCCACCACGTCTCTGCTATCACACGTACAGTAAAATAAATAAAAACTTAAAAGTGAAGGCTGTAGTTGGAGGGTAAGAAGCCGCTCAGCTGTTTACCGATCGCTTTTTGTTATAGCGAAACTTGAAGCACCACTTCTGGAATATCTCACATAAAGCAGTATAAGAATGAGTTTCTGCACAAAACCAACATAAGAAATATTTCATAATAAACCAGGAGGACTTATTTTACAACGGTTAAGAATGAAGGAGAAAAGAGTGAGCCAGGAATGAGCGAAACTGGCTATGAAAAAAGCAACAACAAACAAATTCAGTTGTAGCAGTTTAATGGTCTGGACCGCAAGTTGGGGGTTTTAAAGAATGGTATAGTGGGAATTCAGATAACAGGAGTTTGGATAGCTGGGATTGGCTATAAAGACTCTGTACTCGCTGCTCATGTAACTCTCTCTCTCTCTCTCTCTCTCTCTCTCTCAGAGCTGAATTCGTTATCATGGGATGATCTGGAGAGCAATCTTCCGGATGAGCTGATACCAAATGGCCCGAATGGAGACCTGGGGCTGATGTCGATGCCCACTAACGGGGGTGGGGCAGGTGCGCAGGGGCATCCCGATGCCGCCACAAGGCACAAGCAGCTGTCGGAGCTCCTGCGGGCGGGCAGCAGCACGAGCCTGAACCCGGCGGCTCTGAACTCCAGCCCGGCTCCCGGTGGGGGCATGGGGGCTCAGCTGGCCGCCCTAGGTAAGAGCCCACTGGGTCAGGGCTCGCCCTCTCACGGGTCCCCGACGCCGAAGTCTGTGGCAGGAACGCCGGGAAACGGAGCCATGGGTCTGGGCGGCGGGTTCAACCAATCCATGCTGAATAACACCCAACAGCACGGCATGATGGCACAGACTCCCGGTGCCCAGCAGCAGGGGCAAGTGATGAACGGGACGTTGGGACCGGGCGGACGCGGCAGGGGCGCGCCAGCCGTGCAGTACCAGGGACCCGTCATGCAGGGCTCGCCGTCTGTCGGTCAGCAGGCGGCGGCGACGGGTGCTCCAGGAGGACCGGGCAGCGTGCTGGCGGAGACCCTGACGCAGGGCGCGCAGCAGATGGGCATGAACGCTCAGCAGGGCGGAAACATGAACAAGGTGAGTGTTTCAGTCTATAGAACCTTCTCTGACTGTCATCATTGATCCCTGGGAGGGGGTGCGAGTGTTTATTGAAAGGTGCTGTGGTTTCACAGGAAGTTAATAGGAAGCTGCCTGGTCGTCTCGTGTCACACACACGCTCTCACTAGCGCTGCCACATCAGAGCTGATGCACTTTCGCTGCCTGGTGTGTAGGTCACCGCATGTTCAGCCCTGCCCCTTTAACCTATTTCATTTGGTAACCTGTCTGATGTTAAAAGGAATCGACCAACTTAAACAGGTCAAGTCAGATTTGTTTATTAAATGCTTTTTGCAGTGGAGCAATATCTCGAAGAAGCTTTATCATTTTTGATTAGCTGCTCATATCAAACGCCAGTCCCAAACTGCACAAGCCTAGGGTGACAGTGGAAAGGAAAAACTCCCTAAACGTTATAAGGAAGAAGCCATGGGAGGACCAAGACAAAAAAGGACCCATCTTTCTTGGTTAGCTTGGATGATTGAATGTCAGAATGAAAGTAATGTATCTAGTCATAAGTCTGTAGTACTGTGGAACTGTGGTAGCCTAGCGGGTAAGGTACTGGACTATGGACCAGAAGGTCCAGGGTTCAAATCCCACCTCTGCCAAGCTGACACTGTTGGGTCCTTGAGCAAGGCCCTTAACCCACAATTGCTTGGAGTGTAGGATTGTACCAATTGTAAGTCGCTCTGGATAAGGCCGTCTGCTAAATGCTGTAAATGTAAATGTAGTAATAGTTCAGAAAGCAGAAACTAAGAAACTTTTAAAGTAATGTAAAAAATATGCGTATCGGCATTATTTCGTCCGATACGCAGTCACTTTAGGACCGTGAGTAATCGGTGGAACAGACTTTGGCAGCACTTCGTCCCCTTTCAAGCGGAGGAGGGAGAGCGTTGGAGCCGGCTGCTGTGACCGGGGCACGGTGGGGTTGGAGCTGAAGCGGAGGAACGTCTTGGCGTGTGGGCCTGGAACTGAGAACACAAGCTCAGAGAGAAAAGAGAAAACGTAGTTAGTTATTAATTAAGAGCACGGAGTCTATTAACAACCACTGATGCCACATCAGCACGAGTCATTAGCTATCGCAGCATAGCTAGAAAGAGCAGAACCAGAAAGTAACACACAATCACATCAGGAACCCACCTCCTCGACAACCAACAAACCTGAGTGATCGTACTTGGGAGGCAAGAACTCCGCAATCCAACATCCCAGGTCACCACAAAATCTCTGACTATGAACCCCCAGCTCTGCACTTAGTGTAAGGCAAGAACAAGAGAACCGAACCTTGTCAGTTGAGCGACGTTAAACAAGCAATCAATCCTATATAACTGCATCCCATGATAGAGCTCAGAGTAGCTTTATTTTTGTCTCATTTCTTTAGCAGCGTTCTCTACTCTACTTTTAGGACTTGGGTGAAAATCTGATGTTTTAGGTCATACTTTTTTCTGTAAAGGAGGAGTGTGGAGGTATTTTTTTTATTTCACTGACAGATTATGGGGATAAAAGGTTTTTGTCTTACTGGGCTTAGGAAAAATGAAAAGCACATTTGATTTGCTCTGTAATCATTTAGTAGTGGCAGTAAATAAAACCACTACGCTGAACAGGACAGCATGTGCAGAATATTATTTTCTGCCTATTAGGCTCCTAAGACCTTGTTGTTCTTGGGATCGCATTTGATGTTACCTGGCGTGACGGAGATTAAACGCATGAGCGTAGGATCTTAAATTCGGCGCCGCCGTGCCTCTGATGTACTGCAGCAGCTACGGCGCTGAGACTCGCAAGAGCCGGAGAGTGCAGCAGATCTGTATGTGAATGAGTAAGCACGGGGGCGAGAGGGGGGGTGAAGCTCTAGCGTCTAGCAATTGCACGCTCTCGTGTGTGTGTGTGTGTGTGTGTGTGTGCGCGTGTGTGTGTGGAGGTCTGGCAGCGCGTGCCGCCCTCAGCTGGCCTTTTATCTGGTCTGCTGGAGCGATGTCAACAGAGGAGAGCAAGCGGCCGGTCGGCATGCTGCTGTAAGGAGGGAGGGAGAGGGAGTGTGGAAATGTCTAAGTGGATAAACGAAGGGACCAGAAGAAGGGGGAAGGGTGTGTTAGAGTCCGGGATCTCTCCGACTCAGAGGAAATGGTTAGATCGAACAGGATAGAGACTGCTGTGTAAAAATGTTGTGTATAATACAATCCACACTAACAAATAACAATAGTGATGATGATCAGAAGAATATCCATCTGTCTGGTTTCTTATTACTGTAATACCAATATTATTATCATTAACCATCCAGATTATTATACGTGTTTGTTACTATTATTGGTATTACTAATGATTATGGGAATTATCGGAATAAACCTAGTCCCCAAAAATAGTTTTGATGAGAGTATTCAGATGGAGGTTCGTATTTCACTGGTTCCTTTGAAAATGTTTACCTGGATTGTGTAATCTAGTGACAAACGGGACATTCTGATTGGCTCTCCGGCCTGTTGTGTCCAGATTTGCCTCACCTTAAGTGAGCAGGGTTTTGTGCGTTATGTGCAACACGATGCGTTTTGTACTTTGTTCTGTTACTCTTGGTCCTCTCAGGGTTCTCAGTTTTTCCTTGCCGCTGTTGCTCTCGACCTGCTCTGTTAGGGCTGTCGGCCTAAATTTTTGTGAAGCCGCTTAGATTCAGTACTTTACTTTAAAACTCACTTAATAAACAAATCTGACTTTTGACTCGGTCACAGTTGTCTACTGGTGCTGAAAGCTGTTAAATGCAGTCCACCACCAACACCTCACAACAAACCACTGAATGAAAACCACTGAAAGGTTCACTGGTGGGAGGGTAGTGCAGGCTGTAGGTAGAGCGTGAGAGGGTAACAACATTTTAGAGGTCTGTTGTAATGGGTTGGGGTTTTAAAATGATCCATATGTTTGTTGACTATAGGAATTCAGATAGCGAGGTTTAATGTGTGTGTGTGTGTGTGTGTGTGTGTGTCTATTAAGGCTGTCGATGTTGATTTGAGTGTCAGTGTAGATTTTGTGACATGAGCAACTGTTTTCTGTAGATCTGATGATAAAGAACCACTCATGTACCTTTTTCGGATATTCACTGCAAAGTTTTCAGAATATCTCTGGTTCAGAGCGATCAAAACCTGCATGTTAAAACTAGGGATGGATATCAAAGGACTTCACGATACGATACGTATTGCGATATTTCACATAGTTCACTGAAAAACTAAAAACAGCCTAAATACAGGTTATGTACAGTCCAATTCAGCGGACATATTCAGTCAAAACACTGTACTGTACTCTACAGGAGCGGAGGTTGTAGTTCACACCTCATATAAAATGTGTTTCTTCATTCCATATTTTGAGCTGAAAATTGATGTACCATATTTTTCGGACCATAAGGCGCACTTTAAACCCTTTAATTTTCTCAAAAATCGACAGTGCGCCTTAAAATGCAGTGCGTCTAATGTATGAATTAATTCTGGTTGTGCTTTCTGACCTAGAACCGATTGTAGATGGTACACGGTGCTCATAAATCTGTCAAAATGTTTTAGCACGGCCTTGGTATAGGTTACGAAGCTTACGGTCCCACCGTAGTGCGCAAGCATAGCGAGAGTAATGAGTAATACGGTATGTGCTTCAGCATTAGGGGTACGTGCATTCATTCATTCATTTTTGAAGCGGATTTTCCAGGAAACACAACGCTATCAGTCACGCAGTTACAACATGGTCATAGAGCAGCCTTGTGAGAGAATTAACATTAACGAATCAAATGGTACGGAAGTTGAGGAAGCAAGAAGCAAGGAGGCAAAGAAGAAGACGCCTGCACCAGGTAAAGACCAAACTGAGCTTCCGACGGAACTTAGAGTTTCGTTTCATTTCATGCGCCTTATAACCCGGTGCGCTTTATGTATGAAAATATACCCGTTAGCAGTCGATCATTGATATCGCGCCTTATAACCTGGTGCGCTTTATGGTCCGAAAAATACGGTATATCGCAATATAGTGCTGTATCGATTTGTTTAGCACAGCCCTAATGAATACTGAGTTTTCCATGAGGGAATGAAGCAGCCTCGCTTTGCTTCACAGCTGTGCTCCATTGACGTTTTCCTGTGCATTGTGCTTTGACATCATGTGTCAACCAACGAACGCATTGGTTTGTTGTTGACTCGATGCGTGAATGGATGACACCATTTTTTGCATGATGACGAGTTAATTATTTAAGCGAGTTGGCTCAGTTACATTGACACATTTTGCACCCCTCCCCAACCCAGGAAAGAACTTGTCCAGTTATTTTTCGTGCTGCTGTCCCGTCTATCACTTTTTACCTGGTCCAGGCATTCGTTATTGTTGAACGCTTCGCTAAAATGGGATTCATCATGATTATTTTATATGTTATATTATATTTCAATTATACCTTTAAGCTCTTTAATAACGGAAAATAAAATCCTTTAGGTTTTTTTTTACCAAATGTTAAAATTCGACAGTCTTTATAAAGCACTCTTGCTTGTTGATGTCCAGAAGGAGTTTGATGAAGGTAGGTGTTCAAATCACGATATTAATACAGTGATGCCGGAATGTGGACTTACAGGTTAGTCGAGTCGTACAGATTGTTCATTTGTACTATGGCATGGAAGGTCACATGATCACACACACAGTCTATATGCAGTGCACTATTGTTCTTACTAAGCCTTTGTGTGTCTGTGTAGATGAGCATGGCCGGGGCTGGCAGTCCATTTGGTCAGTACCAGGCAGGCGGGCAGCAGTTGGCAGGAGTGGGTGTGAATGCCCAGCTGCAGAGTAAAGGGGCGTTACCAAACAGCCTGGGTGCAGTAGCGAGCGTACCCAACATGGTGAGTTTTCAATGGCCTCACACCCTGGGCACCACAACTCTCATCATATATTCAGAAGTCCTGTCGTGTGCGACACCATGCGATGTCAGGTGGGACGTTAGTCTCGCATTAGTTTAGATGAGTATATGGCGGGCAGCACGATGGCACGAGCGGTTGGCGCGGTTGCCTCACAGCTCCAGAGTTCCCTGGTCTTGGACTCCGGCTGTGTGGAGTCTGTGACCTCCCCGTGTCTGTGTGGGTTTACTCTGGGTACAATCATTGGCCCTGAATGAATGTGATTGACTAGTGTTGATGTTACCTTGGTCCTGGCGTGAATATAAATTCACTGTGTTTACATGCAGTTAATAATCCTCTAGTTGCCGAAAATCAGAGTTTGTCAGTAACTTGATTAGCACAGTTAAATGCACTTGGGTGATCAGATAATGAGAAAGCGATGGGTTTACATGACTCAGTGACTCGGTAATCAGATTTCTACTTTGCAATAATCTCGGAGGATGTGATGTAAACTTCAAACTTTAATATTAAATAATTAAATTATAGTTATGGTTAGGTTATTGCATATTCTGCTAAGCTGCATTTCAGAGTTTCCCCAAAAGCGTTTGGTACCAGTTTCTATGATACTGCATTTAATTCCGGGGTTGCCAGATCTCACTATAGAAATAAGCATCAGGTCTATGGAAAAATCCCAAACTATGGGTGAGTATGAGGATCTGGCAACCATGTTTAGTTAAACTAGCTGTGTCCATGGAAACAGTGAAAATCGTGGTATGCGAATACACGCGCTGAGAAATTCGGTTATTGAGCTAATATCCATCTCTCTGGCGGCACGGTGGGTAGCACTGTCGCCCCACAGCAAGAAGGTCCCGGGCCCTTTCTGTGTTGTCTGCATGTCCTCCTCGTGTCCGTGTACGCTGAGTTTGCCCTATCTGAGTGTATGTACTAGTCTTAGTGTAACCTTGTGTATCTGTTGCTGAAATGGCCATTGATAATGAGAGCAACGTCAACTAAGCAAACAAAATTAAGCTCTCTATCGGATTTCTTAATCTAATTTCTAGATCGGAGTATGCTATATACATAAACTTTTGAATAATCTCTTGAATAAGCATGGTCTGTGTTGGCATGATGTTCGGACCTAAAGTGACCATGTAAATATAATTTCCACTGAGCTAACTGACTGATCTCCTGATTGATTAATGGTGAATTCCTCATATCGGTAAGAAACGTGAGCTTGTCTGCGTCACCCATAACACGTCTCCATCCTCATTCCTGTGCAGCCCCAGGCGCAGCAGCAGGTGACAGTGGGCATGGCCGGGGGTCAGGTTGTGCCCACCGGCCCCACGGCGGACCCGGAGAAGCGGAAGCTCATCCAGCAGCAGCTGGTCCTGCTGCTCCACGCGCACAAGTGCCAGCGGCGCGAGCAGGCCAATGGAGAGGTACGAGCCTGCGCTCTGCCCCACTGCAGGACCATGAAGAACGTCCTCAATCACATGACCCACTGCCAGGCTGGCAAGACGTGCCAGGGTGAGTCACACGCACTGCCATAATGCTCAACACTAAACTGTGTGTGTGTGTGTGTGTGTGTGTGTGTGTGTGTGTGTGTGTGTGTGTACTCGTGAGAACCAAATGTCCTTAAAATGACAGGAAAACCTTGAATTTTCACCCGTGAGGACTGTTCCTCGGGGTTGCCAGATCTCACTGTAGAAATAAGCATTAGGTCTATGGCAATATCCCCAGCTAAGGGACTGGTGCATATTTTTTTCTCATGTCAGTTATGTATGCCTTTAAAAAGCATTTGCCTATTGAGTAATAAATATCTAGGGGCTAGGTTTTGTATTTCATTTTATTTTATACGCTCAGAACTCTCTACATGATTAATAAATGGTGTCTGGCAGCTCTCTGTAACTGTTTCCTCACATGCCGAAATGTGTCAGTGATCTGGAGAATCACACTTAAAATCTGATTTCAATTATTAAGAAAAGCAGAACTGCTCTTCCCCCGTTCTGTCTAACGCTCTCACTTTCTCTAGTGGCTCACTGTGCATCCTCGAGGCAGATCATCTCTCACTGGAAGAACTGCACTCGGCACGACTGCCCCGTCTGTCTCCCGCTAAAGAACGCCAGCGACAAACGCAACCAGCAACGTGAGTTTCCCGTCGACATCCTGTCTCTCTCTATCTCTCTTAGGCATGTAGACATGGTCGAGACGACCTGCTGAAGTTCAAACCGAGAATCAGAATGGGTAAGATAGGTGAGTTAAGCGACATGGCTTGGTTGTTGGTCCTTAACGGGCTGGTGTGGACTATTTCCGAAACTGCTGGGTGAAAATGCCTTGTTGATGCCAGACTGGTTTGAGCTGACAGAAAGGCAAGAGTAACTCAAATAACCACTCTTTACAACCAAGGTATGAAGAGGAGCATCACTGAATGCACGACACGTCAAACCTTGAACTATATGGGCCACAGCAGCAGAAGACCGTGGCAGATCAACTAAGAAGAGACAACTGGGGCTACAATTCACAACCTCCACCAAATTTGGACAAGAGACAAAGACTGGTCTGCTCAGTTGCCTGTTCTTAGCTGAGAGTAGTGGCACCCGGTGTGGACTTCTGCTGATCTGCTTTAAGGTTCAACATGTTGTGTGTTCACAGATGCTCTTCTGCACACCGTGGTTATTATGAGTTACTGTTGCCTTTTCTATCAGTCTGACAGTTCTCCTCTGATCTCTGGCAGCAACAAGGCATTTTCACCCAGAGAACTGCCCTCACTGGATATTTTCTCTTTTTTGGACCCTTCTCTGTAAACCCTGGAGATTACTGTGTGTGAAAATCCTAGTAGGCCGACATT
The DNA here is from genome assembly GCA_025084515.1 of Ancistrus triradiatus. Classification (NCBI taxonomy): domain Eukaryota; kingdom Metazoa; phylum Chordata; class Actinopteri; order Siluriformes; family Loricariidae; genus Ancistrus; species Ancistrus triradiatus. The sequence goes on from JAJAGP010000162.1 coordinate 209,945, forward strand.
TTCTGAAATATTCAGACCAGCCCGTCTAGCACCAACAACCGTGCCATGTTCAAAGTCAGTTAAATCACTTTTCTTCCCCATTCAGATGCTCGTCTTGAGCATGCCTACATGCATGACAGTCTCTGTCATGAGATTGTCTGGATAGATATTGGCATTAACAAGCATTTAATCAGTTGTACCTAATGAGGTGGCTGGTGTGTACATACTGTTAAGTATTGTTAGTCTATATATATATATATATGTGTGTGTGTGTGTGTGTGTGTGTGTGTATGCATGTATATACAGTGGGGCAAAAAAGTATTTAGTCAGCCACTGATTGTGCATGTTCTCCTACTTAGAAAAATGAGAGAGGTCTGTATTTTTCATCATAGCTACACTTCATCTATGAGAGACAAAATGAGAAAAAAAATCCAGGAAATCACATTGTAGGATTTTTTAAGAATTTAATTGTAAATTATGGTGGAAACTAAGTATTTCATCAGCCACAAACAAGCAAGATTTCTGGCTCTCACAGATCTGTAACTTCTTCTTTAAGAAGCTCTTCTGTCCTCCACTCGTTACCTGTATTAATGGCACCTGTTTGACCTCGTTATCTGTATAAAAGACAACTGTCCACAGCCTCAAACAGTCAGACTCCAAACTCAGCCATGGCCAAGACCAAAGAGCTGTCGAAGGACACCAGGAAGAAAATTGTAGACCTGCACCAGGCTGGGAAGAGTGAATCTACAATAGGCAAGCAGGTTGGTGTGAATAAATCAACTGTGGGAGCAATTGTAAGACATACAAGACCATTGATAATCTCCCTCGAGCTGGGGGGCTCCTGCAAGATCTCAAAATGATCATGAGAACAATGAGCAAAAATTCAGAACTACATGGAGGGACCTGATGAATGACCTGCAGAGAGCTGGGACCCAAGTAGTAACAAAGGCTACCATCAGTAATTAAAAACACTACGCCGAGAGGGACTCAGATTCCTGCAGTGCCCAGGTGTGTCCCCCTGCTTAAGCCAGTACATGTCCAGGGCCCGTCTGAAGTTTGTCAGAGAGCATATGGATGATCCAGAAGATTGGTGGGGGGGGGGATTGGGAGAATATCATGTGGTCAGATGAACCAAAATAGAACTTTTTGGTTAAAAATTTCAAACTCATGTTTGGAGGAAGAAGAATGCTGAGTTTCACCATACCTACTGTGAAGCATGGGGGTGGAAACATCATGCTTTGGGGCTGTTTTTCTGCAGAGGGGACAGGACGACTGATCTGTGTTTAGGGAAGAATGAACGGGGCCATGTATCGTGAGATTTTAAGCCAAAACCTCCTTCCATCAGTGAGAGCATTGAAGATGGAACGTGGCTGGGTCTTCCAGCATGACAATGATCCCAAACACACTGCCCGGGCAACGAAGGAGTGGCTCTGTAAAAAGCATTTCAAGGCCCTGGAGTGGCCTAGCCAGTCTCTCCAGTGTGGAAGGAGTTGAAAGTCCGTGTTGCCCAGACACAGCCCCAAAACATCACTGCTCTAGAGGAGATCTGCATGGAGGAATGGGCCAAAATACCAGCTACAGTTTGTGCAAACCTTTTGAAGACTTACAGGAAACATTTGACCTCTCTCATTGCCAACAAAGGTTATGTTACAAAGTATTGAGTTGAACCAAATATATTGACCAAATACTTATTTTCCACCATAATATACAATTAAACTCTTTAAAAATCCTACAATGTGATTTCCTGGATTTTTGTTTCCGCATCCTCTCTCATCTTTCTAAGTAGGAGAACTTGCACAATCAGTGACTAAATACTTTTTTTTTTTACCCCACTGTGTGTGTGTGTGTGTGTGTATGTATTTATTTGTGTGTGTGTGTGTGTGATTGTATGTGTGTGTGTATGTGTGTGTGTGTGTGTATATATATATATATATATATATATGTTTTTATATATATACACACACACAGGGGCATCTAGTCTATGATCACTCTCTGTAACCTCACTAGCTCTGTATGCATAAATCCTCACATATAACCTCTGTCTTGTAGCGATGCTGAGCTCTCCTACCGCGGTTCTGCCGAACTCTCTGGGTCCGGTGGTCTCTGGCCAGAACGCAGCGCCGACCCTGAACACCCCGGCTCCCTTCGACCCGAGCTCCATGCAGAGAGCGTACGCGGCGCTCGGCCTCCCCTACAGCAACCAGAACCCCACGCAGACGCAGGCACAGACGACTCCCGCCCAGCCTGCGCAGACCCAGCACCAGCAGCAGATGAGGCCGCTCAACGCACTTGGTAACACTAACACTGGTGCCTACAGTTGCTAGGCAACTGAGTAATAAGAATGTAAAGTGGATGAAAGTTACTGATGCTCCAAGTGGGGAGTCACTTCAGGCTTTTCTTGTGTGTATTGCTTTTTACAATGATGAATACATGTTTGCTTAAAATTTAGTCATTTTGTAATTTGTCGCCTTTTCCTCTCAATTCGGTCACCTCACGCCACTTTCTCGGCATCCCCCTTCCACCGGCATGAGGAAGAAGTACCATAGTCCAGGGAGTGCCCTCATACAACCCACAGTCACTTGGGCTACATTCACACAGCAGGCAAAAGTGGGCCAAATCCGATATTCTTACAAAATCCGATTTTGTTTGTAGGCTGTTCGCTTTGTTTTCATATTGTGAATTATATTCGAACAGTTCATGCTCCAGAACTGACGAGCATGTGCCAAAGAGCAATGCTTCATGTGATCAGAATGGAGTTACAGTAACAGGCACTTCTTTAATGATCATGTTAAAAAGGGCACTTAATTCGGCCGCTATCACATCACTGGTTTGGGTCTTTGGTTTCTTTAAACTTCGGTCTTGAGGTCTTTTCACACCAGGTCTGTTTTTCACCAGTGTAAAAAACGGATGCAATTTTTATGGTAGTGGGACCTTCATGCCAAGTCTGATGCTTTTTTTTGTTTTGGTCTAAACACTCAAACTCCCTGTCCACATTTGCTTTCTTTAATTTCCCTTCTTTAAGTGTGTCTCGTCGTGTCTTTTCACATCGTCAACTTAAAAAAACTAAGACATGAGCGAAGACTACTGCAGGAAGCTCTAGTTTGTTTTTGTGGGCATGAACAGATTAGAATGCACTTAGATAAGCAAGAAAATGGTTCCATCCAGTCACTGTGAGGTTCATCACCATCATTCTCCAGCCTTTCGGTTCTATTCCGGCAGATCTTTTTTTTAATATCCATGTTTTTAGAGTCAGCATGTTGCTTGTCCTATAAGCTCCTGATGAGCTGTTCTGCCCGACAACCGAGCTCTGATTGGTCAGCCTGATTTTAATACACCCGACCAACACAGGAAATGGAACAGGCTCTGATTAAAATTTTACGCGCAGTCCGTCAGTTTCGGACTCTGTGTGAAGGACGGCGTTAGAATACGCGTGTCCTTTGTCATAACTTGACGTGCATAATGTATGCGTGTAAAACACGGACTCGGTGTGAAAAGGCTTTTAAGCTTTGTTTTCCCTTCACACTGCTGTCACGTCTTCCTGTGGTCCTGTTCAGCCATTTCTTGAGATATTTCCTCAAACGTGGAGCGGTTGTGACGTCCCTCACTGCTCTCGTTGTTCTCTCATTCTTCTCTGTGCGCATTAATGACGAATTAAAATGAAGTAAAAGTCGCCGCTCAGGCTGAATCACATTTCCACGTTTTTGGATGTTATCAGATTTCGATACCACATGTGAAAGTGGCCCAAATCAGAACTGAGAAAGTCGGAGTCGGTGTGTTTAGGGGCCCCAAAGATAACACATCTGTGCCACATACGATGCAAAAGATTGGATTTGGGCCACTTTTGCCTGCTGTGTGAACATGGCCTTCGGGATTGAAATATGGCTCTGCGCAACGCAAATGGCGCAGTGGCCAATTACCGCTGGAGTTTGAGTCTTGGCGTTGTGCAGTGTGTTCTCTGTCTGTGTTCGCTGTTAATGTGGTAGCCCACCACCGGCTGGTGAAAAAGGAGGCAACTGCGGGATGTACGGAGGCACCACGGGACCCTCCCTCAGCATGGGGGCTTAGCCCAGGGCAGTTGGCCATTACCAAATCGGAGAGCGCAAACTCCTGAGCCTTTTGCTGACCTGCCTAACTGTTACATCTACAGCTTTGAGCTGATGGTGTGTGATATGTCTGCAGGCACTAATCAGATGAACATGAGCGGCGCGGCGATGGGCGTGACCACGCCAGACCAGGCCAAACTGCACCCAGATGCGAGCATGCCATCTGCACTCAGCGCCAAGTAAGACCGACACACACACATGACCACTGAGTTGTTCTGAGCCAAAATAAATGTGTAGGATTGTAATTAATTAGCAAACGTGTTCGAATTGTAAGTGCTGCGTACAGGTTTGTGTGTGGTGTTTTTCAGAGAGGAGTTCAATTAATTCTGTGCTGATTTCAGGGGCTATATTTACTGCAACGTGAGAACTGGTTCTGTCAGTTAGCTGCCGCTAGTTCCACTTTCTAGATGCTGTAGGCGCTTCTGCACCGGAGGAACTCTTCATAGTTCTTAGAATTGTGCCTTTTCGCGCTTGTTCGTACTGCAGGAACTGGGGATGAGTGGAGTTCTTAGAACGCAGTGTATAGGGAATTCTTATCTCCTATTTTAAGGTAGGGTTGTTTCTCGGCGAATAGGAGCCCTGTGAGATGTGGCGATTGGTCCAGACGTAAGAGGCGCAAAGCCTGTAGCACTCTGTAGCTGTATAAACGACGGAGCTTCGCGCTAAAAATGGGGACGTTCAGGTTTTACCGAGCCTACATACTTCAGAGGAGGTCCAACATGATTTTGAGGAATCTTAAGCAGAATTCGCACGGCTTGTGTCACTTTAAAAAGCTCTATGTAGTTCTTGGGGGAGCTCCAGGACTAGTTCCTCCTAAGTTAGTCCCTGAATCTGTTTGGTGTGAAAGCAGCTTATGGTGACAGTTGCCCTACGTTTCAGGCTACTCTAATCATCTTTGGAACTCTAACTGCCTGCATGATGCTTTGAAATCTACTAATAGAAATAACATTCAGCCTATTAGATCCTAATGGAAGCTCTTTCTATGTGCTGTTTCTGTTATTTTGTCCAACTTTGAACAAGTACGGAACAGGACACTAAGCCATACACTGCACCGTCAAACGCTTTCTCTCTCTCCTGCAGTCAGCTGATGGCGGACGGTTCAGCGGTGGGAGCGCTGGGTAACATGCCCACAGCGGCACCTCTATCTGCAGGTGGCGTGAGAAAAGAATGGCACGAGCACGTCACTCAGGACCTGCGAAACCACCTTGTCCATAAACTGTTAGTGCTCCTGCTTACCTACATTATATAACATTCTGGTACCAGTAAAATGATTACACACCCATAACCTGTGTGTCATGTACAGAGTGCAGGCCATCTTTCCCACACCAGACCCTGCAGCTTTGAAGGATCGCCGGATGGAGAACCTGGTAGCGTACGCAAGGAAAGTGGAGGGAGACATGTACGAGTCCGCTAACAGCAGGGTGAGGAGAGAGACCTGTTCTTAATACTTTAGCCCTTTTAGGTCTAGGGATATTTAATTCACTTACTTGACTTGGCCCCTCCCCTCCCTGCTGTCCAATCCACTAACCCACGTATTCTCCGTTTAGGACTTTTTCGAAATGTTTCTTTGTGTAGGTGTGACACACACTCACAGTTCACATGTTGCACAACACAAAAGAGGGGCAGCGAGCGAGCGAGAGAGGTGGAGAGGGGCAGAGAGCGAGCGAGCGAGAGAGGTGGAGGGGGCAGAGAGGGCGAGCGAGAGAGGTGGAGAGGGGCAGAGAGCGAGCGAGAGAGGTGGAGAGGGGCAGAGAGCGAGTCGAGCGAGAGAGAGTTGGAGAGGGGCAGAGAGCGAGCGAGCGAGAGAGGTGGAGGGGGCAGAGAAGCGAGCGAGAGAGGTGGAGAGGGGCAGAGAGCGAGCGAGAGAGGTGGAGAGGCAGAGAAGCGAGCGAGCGATAGAGGTGGGATGAGGGGCAGAGAGCGAGCGAGCGAGAGAGGTGGAGAGAGGGCAGAGAGCGAGCGAGCGAGAGAGGTTGGAGAGGGGCAGAGAGCGAGCGAGCGAGAGAGGTGGGAGAGGGGCAGAGAGCGACGAGCGAGAGAGGTGGAGAGGGGCAGAGAGCGAGCGGGAGCGAGAGAGGTGGAGAGGGGCAGAGAGCGAGCGAGCGAGAATGGGTGAGAGGGGCAAGAGCGAGCGAAAGCCAGAGAGATGGAGAGGGGGGCAGAGAGCGAGCGAGCCAGAGAGATGGAGAGGGGCAGAGAGCGAGGCGAGGGCCAGAGAGGTGGAGAGGGCAGAGAGCGAGCGAGCCAGAGAGGTGGAGAGGGGCAGAGAGCGAGCGAGCCGGAGAGGTGGAGAGGGGCAGAGAGCGAGCGAGCCAGAGAGGTGGAGAGAGCGAGCGAGAGTGGTAGACGGGCAGCGAGAGAGAGGTAGAGACGGGCAGATAACGAGCAAGAGGGGCAAAGAATGAGTGAGGAAGGTATAGAGGGGCATAGAGCAAGGTAGAGAGGAGCAAAGAATGAGAGAGAGGAAGAAAGGGGCAGAGAGTGAGAGGGGTAAAGAGGGGCAAAGAATGAGTGGTGCAGAGAGGTAGAAAGGGGCAGCAAATGAGCGAGAGGGGCAAAGAATGAGTTAGAAAGGTAGAGTGGGCCAGAGAATGAGGTAGAGAGGGGCAGATGTTGCGCGAGAGTGGTAGACAAGGGGCAGCGAAAAAGAGGAGAGGACCAGAGAACGAGAGAGAGAGAGAGGTTGAGAGGGGCAGAGTCGAGCAGAGAGCAAGTGAGAGGGGTAGAGAGCATTTCAGAGAGCGAGCGAGCAGGCCAGCAAGAGGCAAAGAGCGTGAAACAGAGAGGGGCTGAGAGCCAACGAGGCAGAGAGGGGTACAAATGTACAGGGACAGCAAGAGAACTTGAAAGTCTCCCGTCAAGCTACATTTACTGAAAGTACGAAGTATTTTGAAGGTGTAGGAACAGAGTAGAGATTTTCCCAAAAGACAAAATGGATGTAGAGCTTCCATTTATCTGAATAGTCATTATTAGAATCATTTCCAGGTAGGAGGTTTGTCCATGTTTGACTGTATATGGAGTAATGTTCCTGTTAATGCTCCTTCACTGAGATTTCTCCTTAAATCTCGGTTGTTTTTTACTCACCCCACAGTTCCTCCTGTGGATCTGAATGCTGATGCAGAATCTGATGATGTTTCTGTTTGTTTATACTGTCCTGTACCAGTTTACCAATCAGTACAAACATGAGATCATTTTCGTATCTCCGTTTCGATCTGGTTTATCAGCACCAAACAAAAACCAGCACCGACTTTGAAGTCTAGCACAAGTTATGAAGCCACGTCATTTTGAATCATCGTTTATTTATGACATTGTGGTGAAAGACTTATTTCTTACGTGTGTGTGTGTGTGTGTGTGTGTGTGTGTGTGTGTGTGTGTGTAGGATGAGTACTATCATTTCCTAGCAGAGAAGATCTACAAGATCCAGAAGGAGCTGGAGGAGAAGAGACGCTCTCGTCTGCAGAAGCAGATCATTAACCAGGCGCCCATGACTGCAGCTGGAGCCCAGCAACCTGCTCTGAACCAGCCCAACGCCCTGGGACCCCGGCCTCAGAGTGAGTAACACACACACACACACGGAACCTGCAGATGTGTTCAATGTCCTGCGGCCTCTCACGGATATGCTGAAGGGCAGTGGAGGCTCGACTGCTTATGCTATTATTCTCTCTCTGTGTTTGTGTGTGTGTGTCTGCGTGTGTGTGCTTGTGTTAGACGGACCTGTGCCCCTGCCCAACGTGCCAAACCAGATGATGAACCGCATGCAGGTTTCACAGGGTACTGCACGTCTCCGTCTCCTCACACCCACTGACTGGATCCTTTACACACATGGATGCACATACACACAGCCACATCAATCTGCAGGAGTTCTGCAGTTAACAATCACAATGTGTGTTAACACAAACCTGTATTATCATGCCAAAAAAGCAGACAGTGTGCGTAGCCTCCCACACACACACTAAACAACCAGAGCCAGTACTAATAACAGATCTAAACTGCCTGAGAAAGAACAGGGAGGATCCAGCGGAAGGGGATTTTGTCTAAATACAGGTGTGATTAAAAGAAGCACTGCAGTCCTGCTGTATTCTGTTGTTGTTGTGGTGTGACTAATTTGTTAAGGAGCCAATAAGGTGTTTGGTGGAGGAAATGGGTGGAAAAAATGAGATCACCCCAAGATGTGTTGCGGGTCAGAACGTAAACAGTGCTAGATTTGTCTGAATATGGGTGGACAGAAAGGAACACTGGAAATTTCCCTCTGTATAGGAGCACTGATGGGTGTGCCTGAGTGCAGGTGGGAGTTAAACAGATTTTTTTCTCTCAGAAATTAAGGTGGAAAATAAGGTTAAAGGGGAAAAATACACACCACTAGATTTACCTGAATATGGGTGGAAGAAAAAGGATCAGCAGAAGTATTTGAACACACTTTATAATCCGATTTTGTCAGTAATCCGATCAACGAGTTTTCATGCACTCGGATAATCAGATAATGGGAAACCTGGGTTTATATGACTCGGGCAGTAATTGTATTTCTACTTTGCAACCAGCCAATCATCTCACAGAAGGGTGTGACGTAAACTTCAAACGTAATTAATTAATTAAACAAAATTCATGTCCTCCAGCATATACTGCGTTTCAAGGGTTCAACAAGTGTTCAGTAGCCGTTTTTCTGGTTTAATTCTGTGCTGTGTTTAATTCCGGGGTTGCCAGGTCACGCAATCTTTTTAAAAAATTAAGTCACAGATCAATGGAAAAAAGCCTAAAGCCGTCTCTCAGAATGAGTGGACCTGGCAAACCTGTGTCGGATTGGGCAGACCTTAATCCGATCTGGGAAATTGGCGTATGCTGTTTGTATAACGACGTGAAGAATCGATAACTGCAGAAACCCGATTATGATCTGATTTTTAAGTGCACGTGCACGTACTGACTGACATTGGTCTGAATGCAGGTGGAATTTTTTTTTCTCAATAGGAGTGGAATAAACACTTTGGGAGGTGTATCCCTGTAACACACAAGTCAAAAATGGGAAGAGCGTACACTAACTGGCCACTTTATTAGGTACACCTTGCTAGTATTGGGTGGGACCCACTTTTTGCCTTCAGTATTGCCACAAGACTTCATATTCTCGTGAATGAATTTCAGTAATAGACTTCTAACGTGTGTGTGTGTGTGTGTGTAGGGATGAACCAGTTTAATTCGATGTCCATGCAGAATGTGCCCATGTCTCAGGCTCCGTTGGCAGCTCGCTCCGCTTCACCCATGAGTCACACACAGCAGATCAACATGAGCTCTGTCCCTCAGGTTAGTGTCGCTCTCTCACACACACACACACACACACACACACACCTCTCGTCTCCTGTACTCCTAAGGCCTGTTCACACAGAGTATGTTTTTTGTTTTTGTTTTTCGAAATAACTAATGCGATTTTTAACGTAGTGGGACCTTCATACCAAGCGCTACGTTTTTGTCTAAACACTGAAAACTGTCGTCTTTTGCTGTCTATAATCCAGTCACTGTGAGGTTTATCATCATTCTCCAACCTTTCTGCTATATTCCGCCAGATCTTTTCTTTAATATCCATGTTTTTATAGTCAGCATGTTGCTTGTCCTTTTAAGCTCTTGATGAGCTGTTCTGCCCGACAACCGAGCTCTGATTGGTCAGCCTCATTTTAACGCAGAAATTGGTTCTTTTTCAAAACTTGACTTGCGTTTTTTCGCACTCTGTGAAAATTGCACTGTTCAGGCGCGTTTGTGACGTTTTGTGTCGTCGTGTTCAGATGGGAATGTCTCCCACGAGGATGGCCCAGGCTCAAAGCATGATGGGAACTCACGGTGGGAACATGGTGCCTCAGGTGGCCAATCAGCCACAGTTTATGCAGCAGTTTGCTGCCAACGCCATGAACGTTAATGTGGGCCAGCCCAATACGCAGGCCACGGTAACACAGGTACACACACACACACACACACACACACACAGGTATTCCACTCGTTCCTGACTATTAACGTGCGTGTCCCTGTTGACAGCCGCAGAATCTTCCTCTGAATGCACTTACCCCGATGGGCCAACAGGTGACCTGTCCCCCGGCCCCTCAGGCCCCTCTCAGGGCTACTCCGTCCCCCAGTGTGGGGACTGGCACCAACCTGCCAGCACTGCAGGCTAACCAGGCAGGCACGCCCACCGCATGCCCGGCACAGAGCACCCCGCCGCATACCCAGCCCCAGACGGAGCTTCCCGCCCTGGCACAGGCACACCCAGGCACTCCGGTGAGAAGCAGCACTTCAGAACACCCCAATTAAATGTTCTCCTAAACTCGGCTGATTTCAAGTACATTGTCGAAATTTATATAGGTTGCAGTTTGTAGATCTGTAAATGTGTAACCGTGGCAACCCCCTTCCATGTGGTTAGCCAGATCTATTTCCACTTACGCCCAGGTTATGATCAGATCAGCCGTGTAACGAGAACTCATGAAGTTCCTCTTTTATCGCTTTTGTTTTGTTCACACCTCTCTCTCTTTCGCATTCTCTCGCTCGCTCGTTTTCTCCCCGCACCTGACCAGACGGCTGATACTCGCGTGCCCACCCCAGCGTCCACCGCCAGCGCAGACCTGCACCCCCAGCATGCTGTGCCGGAGCTGCCCCAGTTGTCCGAACCCAAACCCGAGCCCGTAATGGAACCCAAAACTGAAGAGCAGGATCTGGACTCCAGCGCTGTGGAACCTGAGCCGAAGATGGAGGTAATGAACCTTTCATTAAAAGTGTCCTTTTGTACTTTTTTTCCTGCCTCGCCAATCAGTACGCTCAGTTCCTAGTCCTATCAGTTGAACTAAGCTGGCCACGTCCCAGTTTTGCCCGTGCCTCGGTGGCACTGGCAGGGACGTGATCCCTGTCTGACCTTCAGAGACGATCGGCAGTGTCTGTGTATTGCCAAGCCTGGTTGGAGACACCAGTGAGACTGGGTCTCTACGGTGGGGGGCTGCTTCATTCGAGCACTTGTTTATGTTTAGAAAATGACCATAACGTGATTGTACATCCCAAGCTGTGTAGTATGTACGAATAGTGAAAGCGCCGTGGAAGGGTTTTAATTTTGCGCATTATTTGGTATGGAACAAGAAATATGCAGGATGTGTAGCTTAAGCCAGTAGACTTTGAAGTGTAAAATACTTATAATGGGTTATTTACATTGCCAGCCACCAATGTTTTAGCTGTTATGAAGGTAAAATGGGGTCCAACCTGGTACTATCGAGGTGTACCTAATAAATTGGCCGGGTTATTGCAGCTTTGAGTGTAGTATGTAATTAAGCTATATAATGTGGTCACATAAGGCATAATACCGCGGAACGTATCAAGATTAAGTGCCATGTAACTGTTCTGAGATCACAGTAGGCCAGTGAACAGAGCTTTGCAGGCCTTGACTAGCGTCTAGAGTAACGCACGAAGTCTTGCAATGTTACGTATGAGTAAAGGCAGTCTTGTTGAGGGAGCTGATGGCAGCTTTGAAGTCAAAAGACTCAAAAATAGCACAAAGGTGCTATTTAAAGCCTGGTTTGACCCTGAGCTTGAGATAACTCCTGCGTCTGAGGCTCTCGCATGTTGCTCGGTTCCTGTAAGGTTACTACTGATTCCCGGACACGGTAACGCGATTAAACCCTCTTCCCCATCCCTGTCTCAGGCAGAAGACGATTCCGGCTCATTGCCAGTCAAGAAGGAAGAGCCGGAGAGCTTGGAGACCAAGCAGGAGCCCATGGAGACGGAGGACAAGAAGGTTGGCGTGAAGTCCGAGATCAAAGAGGAGGAGGAAGGTGGGCCGGGTGGCACCACGTTGTCCTCGCCGTCCCAGTCTCGACGCAAAAGTGAGCGTTCGTGTGGTGATAGTTTTGTGGCTTGTAGTCAGTCCTTCATTCTGAATGAATTTCTCCGTGTGCCTCCTCAGTCTTTAAGCCGGAGGAGCTGCGCCAGGCTTTGATGCCCACCCTGGAGTCTCTGTACAGGCAGGATCCGGAGTCTCTTCCTTTCCGCCAGCCTGTGGATCCGATCCTGCTGGGCATCCCGGTACCTTTCGCTGATTAATTCAGTTAGATTTAGTTAGGATTTATGAGTGCATGCTAAAGAACGTGTGTAAGGTGTCAGATTTTCAGTTCTTTAGACCAGTTTAGAGGATCTTGGAGGATAAACGTCGAGGGTTTTTGTGCGTACAGGATTATTTCGACATCGTGAAGAACCCCATCGATCTGTCCACCATAAAGCGGAAGCTGGACACCGGGCAGTACCAGGAGCCGTGGCAGTACGTGGACGACGTGTGGCTCATGTTCAACAACGCCTGGCTGTACAACCGGAAGACGTCGCGCGTCTACAAGTACTGCTCCAAACTGGCCGAGGTGTTCGAGCAGGAGATCGACCCCGTCATGCAGGGCCTCGGCTACTGCTGTGGCAGGAAGGTGAAGCAGAGACTTTGTGCCTGTGGAACATCTGCATGCGTGAAGTCTGTAGGACAAGATCTTATTATATTAATGGCTTCCCTTTCGCCTCTCGCCTTCTCTCTGCAGTACGAGTTCTCCCCTCAGACGCTGTGCTGCTACGGCAAGCAGCTGTGCACCATTCCCCGGGACGGAACCTACTATAGCTACCAGAACAGGTGAGAAACTTCAGTCCACAGCCATTTAGAATCGGTGTAGCAAGGGCTGCTTTGACACGGCAGGGAGGAGTGGCTCAAATCTGTTACCCTCACCAAATCCAGTGTTCTTTTTAGGCTGTTCACACTATTTGTGATGCTGATCTGTATCGGGCTTTCGTCTGAGCAGTTAAACTGACGCGCAAAAGAGCAATGCTTCACGTGACCCAGGGCTAAACAATCAAAATGTCAACAGTAACAGCCACTTCTTTGGGCATGTTAAAAAGGCCATGTTATTCAGCCAACTTCTTTGGTTGGCGTCCTTGGTTTTTGAAGTGTTTTTTTTCCTTTGACACTGCAGCCACGTCCTCATGTGGCTAAGTTTGGCCATTTCTTTAGAAAATGCGGTTTTGCCTTCTATATGTGCCTTCTGATTGCACCCCAAATCTTTGAGGCTCTGTGACTTCACTATCCTGCCACTGAAAACCTGTCGTCCATTTTCCCTTCTCCTCAGCACGCGTTTGTGGCGAACAACGAGTCGGAACGATGGAAAATTCCCGTATCGGATATGTATTGGATTCCGATACCAACATATGAAAGTGGCCCAAACTGGAATTGAAAATGTCAGATCGTGTGTTTTTCTGTTCACACTGCCCCAAAGATACACATCCGTGTCGCTTATGACACAAAAGATCTGATCTGGTCCACTTTTACCTGCTGTGTAAACAGACTTTGTGTTTGGCATTTCAAAAGTTTGCATTACTGTACAACTTGGAAGTGGTACATTCCTACAAAGTGCAGTCCAAACTACAGAGGGTTTAGGGTCTTTCCCAAGGGCCCAACAGTGGCGCTTGAATCCTGGGCCTTCTGGTCAGTAGTCCTGGACCTAACAGCAGCACCATCAGTCACCAACGCACTGGAAACAGACAAACGTTTGAATGCAGTGTGTTTATATTTTAGAGGCATTTTAATTTGAGGTATTTTGCTTTTAACTAAGTTACGATGCCTTCAGGAGAATGCCTTTCCGGCGGTGCCTTCCAGCCGAGTCGGGGGTCACGCTCAGGAATTATTTGTTGTCTGAAGGAGAGTGGGCTGGTCGGGGAATAATCATCCGGGCCCGGTGTCGTATCCAGGGCACGAATACACTTTAGACCCCCGTGTTCTCTAGGCAAAGGTTCTGAAATCTCGCTGTCCTGAGGAAAGTCTGTTAAAACATTTAAAAAGTAGTAAAGATTTTTAAAGCATTTGTGTGCTGAGGATTTGCTATTATGCAAGTGTAGGCAACCCTGATCATTTAATCAGCCATTACCGAGCAGTCAAAGTTCTGAGAGCTCAGTGGGTCATCAGGAAAGGCATCCAAACATCTTTTCCTCATTGTCTCTTTTTCCTGGTGAAGGTCAGTGCCCTTCCCTCGGACATGGCACGGCTTGTCTTTGACGGAACGCCAGTCCATCACAGGATGGGCAGGGCTTACTGTTGCAGTGCCAGGGGATGGTCCCACTACCAACTTTCCCTATTTTAAACACTGCACGTTGTGTCTGGGTGTAGAATAGATGCAATAGGATGTAAACCCTGCTGTAGAACAGCCCTGGGACTTGAACCTGGATGTCTGGGGCTTACTTGGTAGATCTTCCTTTTGAAATGTTATCATTTAAGTTTGTTCCTGTGGTTCTGTGCTTTAAGTAATATTACTCACACAGGATTCAGGTTTATAGAGTAAGATTTAGTCCGTCTACCCTCCTTTTCGACTTACATATCCAGTATGCTTATCTGGATACTTTCGATGTCCGTTAGTAAATGGGTGATTAGTCATAAGGAGCTCCCTTGCGCCCCCTGCTGTATAGAAACCGTCACTGCAATATGACAAAATCGTTCTGGAAGTCTTGGACATATCCGTGGCAGGTTCTGATCTGATACTTTGTGCTCCAGGTCCTTTTCGCAGAGGTGTGTGTCAGTTACTGCGAAGTTACCTGTGGAATCAGGAACCAGAATTAGTATTACAGGATGCAATCGGATCTGCTGTTAATCGTGCACAAGATTACCACTCAAAGCCTAAAGTTGTTTCAGTTACTTTTACGCTGGCAATTGACACAAAGACGAGGTTCTCTGTATAAATATAATTGATCTGTATTGTCATTGTATGAGCGTCCAACAAAACGTAGTGGGACTGCCTCAACTGCAGTCACAGAAGTTTATGAATTTCCATATTTACACTCGGGAGCAGCAGATGAACTCGAGTGATGTGTGTGTTTGCTATTCAGGTATCATTTCTGTGAGAAGTGCTTCAACGAGATACAGGGAGACAGCGTGACGCTCGGCGACGATCCCGCACAGCCCCAAACGTGAGTACTGTATTAGGTTCAGATCATATCCATACCCCAGTGAATCAGCAATCTGGTAGTCAGAAAATGCCATAAATTGTGACAAGGTTGGCTATCCATAGTGACATGATTTCTGTAACTGGCTGTATTTGTTATTACAAAGCCAATAGGTTGTTAGTGACGTCATTTGTAAGGTCTGTTTAAAACAGACAGAACCAAATTCTATAAAGATTCCTATATTTTGTGTTAGGGGTGTGCGATATTGACAAAAAAAAAGATATCTCGATATTTTCTGGGATTTTATCGATAATCAGACGATACTTTATAACCATCAGAAATGTGTGTGTAAAAGTCTTGCATTGTACTTGCTTTATTTCATTCATTTTCTTATCTGATTATCTTGGGAGAGTCGGTGCATAGCCGGCATCACAGGGCACAAGTAGGGAACAACCCTAGGCAGGGCGCCAATCTTGTATTGCTTGTACTGGCTTGTTCTTCTTAATGGGTCATTAGTTGTTGCTTACTAGTGACATCAGCGCATATATTTAAATACAATTTAAATACAGGGAAAACAGGTGTTATTTATTTTCCTAAAACTGAAGCTGTAGCACGGGAACCGCAGAACGTTTCACATTTTGCCACAGCAATAGACATGGGGTCAAGCAGAACATCCAAGCCATACCTGTTCTAGTGCATTTCTGCTTCATGTTCTCCACGGTGGTTAGTTCTGATGGTGAAATAAGTTCGTTGTCGAGCGGTCTTCAGTGGAACCCGATTTCTGACATGGATGGTGCCTGAAAGACTGCATTCTGCTAACGGTCATTTCAAAGACAAACAACCTCTATGCGAGTGAGCATTAGTGAGCAACTACATCTATTGCCACAGACTCCAAGGCTGGTGATGTCTGTATTTTGCCTCCAGTTTGTTCAATCTGCATTTTTATATATCATACTCTAAATACTCTGCCTGGCCGGAAAAAAGGCCATCACCTGGATTTAGCTAAGCAAATGGTTAAATCCCATCGGATAATTACTGCATGGGTGATACTGATGCAGTGAGTAGCTTCCCATTTGTTCAACAACCATGTCGAAAGACACATTCTGTGGTCGTGGAAAAGATGTTCATCTGCTTCATAAGGGTCAGATTATGAAAGAGTGGTTCAGGGAGCATGAGCCATCATTATCACACATGGATTGGCCATCACAGAGTCCAGAGCTGAACCCCATTGAGAATCTTTGGGATGTGCTGGAGGAGACTTTGCGCAGTGTAACAAATCTCCCATCAACAGTACAAGATCTTGGGGAAAAATGAATGTAGCTCTGACATTGCAGAAGCTTGTGGAGACGATACCACAGCGAATGCGTGCCATAATCAAAGGTAAAGGCGGTCCAACGAAATCTTAGTGTGTGAGACATTTTTTTGGCCAGGCAGTGTACTTAAGTTCAGTCCAGCACTTTTAGGTAGAACACTAGCTTTATTAGACACGCTTATTGTAGTTTATGCTACCTGGCTACTAGGTGCAGGGTTCAGCCTTGACACACTCCAATAAAATAATACAAACAATAACTATCTAATAGAATACCTTGCAATTGATGACACCAGGAAAAATCTACAAAGACACTAATATGAAAGATCTCTTTGAATGAAATTCCCGTAAAAAGATTCGGAACTTTTTCGATCATCTAAAGATCCGGATATAGCATGTTTTTCTGATCTTTTCCTTCTGTTCAAAATTGAGTTTGTCTGAACCCGTTAGCCTGTTTGAGCTGGAATGGCAATAAACCTAAACAAGCAAGACGCAGTGAGATTTTTGCGAGTGACATATTCGATAATGTCTGCTTACACACTGTTAAAACAACAAATAAGATATCATAGATTAAACATATTGCGCACCCCTATATTGTATATAGAAGTGTAGAAATTGTGGTGTCTGTCTGTAATTCAAATGTGTACTGTATGGAGTGTGTACATCTCCAACTGTATATCGTTGTTATATTAAATAAATAAAGATTATATGTGTACAGTCGGCCCTCAGTATCCACAGGTTCCACATCCATGGATTCAGCCAACACACACACAAAAAAAAAAATCAGTTCCCAAAAGCAAAACTTGGAATTTGAATCCAGTCTCTCCAGCCCTCACTGTTCGAGCGTTATTGCCTCATGTCTCGTTCGTTCAGACGGTGTTCTTGCCATTACTCCCTAACCCATTCTGTATGACAGCTGTTGACTGTAACATCACCAGTTGATCGGCCGGCCACCGCACCATCTGACGCCACTGAGCGGAAAACGCAGGCTGCTTCACCTGAGAATTAGTAACACCTGCAGCTTGTTTCCTCTAATCAAAGTCTGGCTTTCTCCTATCCACGCTTCCCTCAGAAGCGCTGCGTGACACATTCGGATCAGCTCTCTTCTGAGCCGCGTCTTCCTGGCTTTGTATGTGGCGTTCCTGCGCGGCTTTTCTCTCGGGTGGTTCTCGGCGTGTTTACTCTTTATCTCCACGCTGTGAGAGCTGTGGGCTCATCATGCCGCCTCCTTTATCGTCTGTCACAGATGTGGCTTGCATTCTTGTCATATACAGTACCAGTCAAAAGTTTGGACACACCTTGGACTCATTCAGTGTATTTTCTACGTTTAATATTGAAGACATCAGAGCGATGAAGGGCCACGTATGGAATGATGTCGTAAACAAAAAAGGGTTAATGGATCTGCAATGTTTTATACTTCAGATTTTTCAAAGTAGCCACCTTTTGCTTTGATGACAGCTTTGCACACTGTTGGCATTCTCTCAGTCAGCTTTGTAAGGTCATCTTTTGGAAAGGCTTTCAATTAACGGGTGGGCACTCATGCCTTCTTAATCATCTGTGTTGTGCAGAGATATGGTTGAAACACAGAATCTAAAGTATAAAACGTATTCGGGTTTGTTTAACAATTTTGTTTACTACGATTCCATACGTGTTCCCTCACAAATGTCTTCAGTATTTAATCTACAATGTAGAACCCATTAAAAAATAAGGAAAAACACTGGGCGAGAAGGTGTGTCCAAACCTTTGATTAGTACTGTAGGCACTTAAAGAAACATTAATTTATATATCTGTGTACGCATGTATGGCCATTTTATTGGGTACACCTGTTCAACTGCCAGCTAATCCGTGGCAGCAGCTCAGTGGTTCAAGGCCAGGCTGGTTTGAGCTGAAGGTAACAGTAGCTCAGACCCGAGGTGTGCAGAAGTACTCGGTACATCATGTCAAACGTTGAAGCAGATTATCTACAGCAGCTGAAAATCGCACCAAGTGCCACTCCTCTCAGCTAAGAACTGAGGCTACAACTCACTCGGCTCACCAAAATTGGACCATTTAAGGTTGGAAACACGTTGCTTGGTCTGACGAGTCTCAATCTGTGCTGTGACACGCAGATGGCGGGTCAGCATTTGGTGTAAGCCATGTGAAAGCATGGATCCATCCTGCTTTGTATCAACAGTTCAGGCTGTTGGTGGTGTAATGGTGTGGGAGATGTTTTCTCGGTGCGCTTCGGGGCCCCTTAATACCAATTGAGCATTGTATAAAAACCACAGCCTACCCGAGCATGTTCCTGACCACGCCCATCCCTTTTTCGTCCATGGTGTACCATCTTCTGTTGGGTATCTGGAGATGTTGTAAAGTAGACAGGAGGATGTTATATGCAAAAACCAAGCTGTTGCATTTAAGGGATTTAAGGATCTGCATACTTTGGTAGCCCTTTAGAACAAATGTTCTGCGGACACAGAGGGCAGACTGTGTGTGTGTTTGTGTGTATTGTTCGTAATGCCTTCCCCTTGTACACCTCCTGGTTGAAGAAATTCTACTGAGGCGTCTAATTGCATTTTTTTTCTGCAGGATGATTTCTAAGGATCAGTTTGAGAGGAAAAAGAATGACACGCTGGACCCCGAGCCGTAAGTACACAGACGCTCCTGCAGCGTGTCGGCAGACTTTTACAGCTGTATACAGAGGTGCGTGTGACAGACAGCAGACTCGCGTCCTGCAGACCTGCATCTGTTCACTGGTGCCACCTGCTGTTAGACTGGCGCCAGCACTCCCACGGCGTGTTGCTATTAAATGCTGGGTCATTCCGTTGGTCTGTCGATGTTCTGCTAACTTTAGTCTCTGCTCAGGTTTGTTGAATGTAAAGACTGCGGGAGGAAGATGCATCAGATTTGTGTGCTGCATTATGAAGTTATCTGGCCATCTGGGTGAGTGGCGTGTGTGTTCTAGTTAGTTAGTGAGACACTGATGTGAGTTATATGAACAGCTGAAGCTTCAGTCTTCCATAGAAATGTATAGGTACTTATTAGAGCTCGTTACAGATTCAAAGCTTATTTTATTTTCCACAGAAGATCGAAGAATTTGTTTTTTATGGTATCTCATGGGGACATTTCTATACAACGCAAATAAAGTCTAACTCGAGAGCTGTAGATGTTTTATGGCATGTCAGAGGCATTTTTCCACTGTGATCTTTGTCGTTAGATAAAAGCGGACAGCGTCAAGTTTTGTATCATTTTTGAGCACAACTTGTCTTCTGCAAATGTTTGCGCACCCCTTGTCAGGTGGTGTTACTGTCGGACCTCATGATAATGGAGCCCATTTTCATTCAATATGGGATCATTCCTGCCTGGTCCCTTCATAATCCAAACAATTGTCATCAAAGTAGTATTGGCTGTAATATTCCCAGCAGAAACTCATTAACCTACCACCACAGTGACCCGGTTTCAAGCCCCAGTGGTGCCTTCTGACCGTCATGTAGGCATGATTGACCCACATCTGAGTGGGAGGAGTCCAGGCAGGTGATTAAGCCCCCGGCGCAGTGTACTGTGATGGACTGGCACCCAGTTTGGTGCGCCCTGTAAATTCCAGGATAGGTTCTGGACCTAAGTGAGATTTATAATGAAGGGGTGGTTTTGATTTTATGATGTGACTGATGGGACTGTGGTGGCCTAGCGGGTAAGGTACTGGACTATGGACCCAAAGGTCCAGGGTTCCAATCCCACCTCTGCCAAGCTGCCACTGTTGGGTCCTTGAGCAAGACCCTTAACCCACAATTGCTTGGATTGTAAGACTGTACCAATTGTAAGTCCCTCTGGATAAGGGCGTCTGCTAAATGCTGTAAATGTAAATGATGTGTAGAAATATCACTCGCTGCTTTGGTCCTACAGAGATTTGATCTTCTTAGTTTTTTTTGAATAAAATTCTCTCTCGTAGTTTCACCATGTATTGAGTATATTTAGTTACAAATATTAACAATTCAAAGTAATGTTTGCTTTTCTTGTATTAATATTTAAACAAAGACTCTTAAATTAAAAAGTCAGGAGTGTTAAGTCTATGGGAGCGTGACGGACGATTGCGCCCTCTGGTGTTCATAAATCGCTGCACCCATAGCCCATATACTTACGGCTCGTTCTCCACAGCTTCATCTGTGATAACTGTTTGAAGAAGGCGGGGAAGACGAGGAAGGAAAATAAGTTCTCTGCAAAAAGTAAGTGACCTCTTGCTATTCTTCCACTGTGGATCTGCTGTCTTTGTAGTTACATGGTTCCCCTGTCTTTAACTTGTTACTGGACAGATGAGCCTTTAGAAGGTTCTGTTTCCTGTTGGGTTGAGGTCAGGACTCTGTGCAGCAGTTCAGTTTTTCCTCATGGTTCCAAACTCAAAGCATTTCTTTTTGGAGTTTCTGACTTGTGGTTGTTTCTGTAAAATGAATATTCCCTTCTGTGGAACTAAGATCTGCAGAGTTCTGCCTTCTTCATACCCATCAGAATCAATAAGTATGGTGTGTGTGTGTGTGTGTGTGTGTGTGTGTGTGTGTGTGTGTGACAGGGTTACCCTCCACTCGGTTGGGTACATATATCGAGGATCGTGTGAATAAGTACTTGAAGAGACAGAACCATCCTGAAGCTGGGGAGGTGTTTGTACGAGTGGTGGCCAGTTCAGATAAAACAGTGGATGTCAAACCCGGCATGAAGGCCAGGTACGTGTATACACACACACACACACACACACACACACACACACACACACACACACACACACACACACACCTCAGTTACTTAAGAGATCTTTTGAGTCTTTTGGACTTTTAAAGAAAGCCACTCACCCCGATGAGACCAAACCTTAAAACCACACACAGATGAGTGAATCAGGAACATGGTGCATCAAGTTAATAATCTTATTAAGCTTCGTAGTGCTCGTTGTTTACATGTTGGATTTGGGAGGTATTCCATAAGCAATCAGTCTGCCTGCATATGCAAATGAGTAGCATGTAGTACTCTGTGTCTTTGTAAAGCATGGTCTCAGACTTCAGCAGTTAAGACAGAATGTACACCATGATACTTAAGCCCATGCGGGTGAAATGTTAAGGAGTTAATGTTAAGGACTTCTGATAAGTGACAAATCGTCATTGGCTGCTCGGCCTGAGCATCTCCTAAACTACAGGGTTTGAGAGGTGCTCAACAACCTTCAAGCAGAGACACTGTTGCCATTCAAAGCTCAAATAAGACTATCCTGTCTGTTCTGAATGGACAGGAGAGCTGCTGTGGTACCAGAGATGTTCAGCGCTGGTTACGGGAGGAATGTGTAACAATTCAGTGTGTAATTTTCGGGCAAATGTGCACCTTTTGAACTGTGGGAGGGAGCGTGATGCTCTGGGTGATGTGAATGTTCTTTTGTCTGGCCATTCATACGGGCACCATTTTAAGGTGTAACACCTACCCAAACATCGTTATGGTGCATTGTTATGGTTTCAGTACTTTGGCTGTATGTATCTGCCACCTGGTGGTAGAAGCTTGGTTCCGTGGTGAAACTGATTTTGCAGTAATGAGCACCTGAAACGGAGTGTAGGAAGTTTCTAGGGAGAAGAGAAGATTATTGATGTCAGGTCATAGTGGTTATTAAACTGAGATAAGAACTTTATGATACGATACATGGGTCACGATACATTACAATACAATGCATATTGCGATTTTCCACTTAGTTCATTGAAAATATAATAACAGCTGAAGCAAGTTGGTGTGCAATCTGAGTTGTCTTAGTACGTCACTGGTCATTCAGTGGTCCAATTGAGATTGTAGTTTACACCCCATTTAAAATGTTGTTTCTTTAAAAAAATGAGTATTGTGAGCTCAAAATCAATTTAGTATATCATGAAAATAAATATTGTGATATATTGCTGTATCGAAGTTTCAGCACATCCCTAATAATAACTAGAAATATAAATAATTAAGTGTTAAACTGGAAAGACACTGTAAACAAACAAGCTCACAGTGCTGGAATAACAAATGTTTATTCAGTAAACGTTTTGTTGGACAGCTTCATGTTTTTGTCTCCCTCTTTGGCTAGGCTGAGACCCTGTGATCATGCTCAGTCTGTCCACTATTTGTATCGAGTTGTGCATGAGAAGCGCTATAGAAATATCTTTAACCATCACACATCTTTCTCTGCACCCAATAATCCAATACACTGCCCTGCAACAAACTACAACAGGAAAAGCTGCTACAAAGAAGACAATATGAAAGATCTGTTAGAACGAAACCCCCCGACAAAGATCCAGAACTTTTTGGACTACCTAAAAATCAAAGATCAATTGTACCGCAATTGCTGATCGATCCTGCTTGATAGGAACAGAACTATTTTAAACCTGTGCAATGCCATGTACATAACCTGTTAGTGAGCTGGAATGGCAGCAAACACAGACAAACAAGCACCCAATAATCCAGCATTTTTTAATAGTAGTGAGTGGTTTGTGTTACCCGAGTTTTCATGAGTTCGGTAAAATAAGAGATAAAGCAATAGTTCTATCTTTCCCTGTGTCTGCGATCAGGTTTGTAGATAACGGTGAGATGGCTGAGAGCTTCCCCTACAGAACCAAAGCACTTTTTGCGTTCGAGGAGATCGATGGCGTGGACGTGTGTTTCTTCGGCATGCACGTGCAGGAGTACGGCTCGGACTGCTCCTTCCCGAACACCAGGTAAACCCCTCGCCTCGTCTGCCCCACCACGTCCAGTTCCTCCTAAGAGACACGCTGACACCTTTGTCCTTCGTTCCAGGCGGGTTTACATATCGTACCTGGACAGTATCCACTTCTTCAGACCACGCGGCCTCCGGACGGCGGTATATCACGAGATCCTGATCGGTTATCTGGAATACGTCAAGAAGTTGGGGTAGGTCTCGGCTTGGTTTTTGAATTGAATGAGAGCGGTAGCATCGGCGCTAACGTTGTTCTCTGTAGCTATGTGACGGGTCATATCTGGGCCTGCCCGCCGAGCGAAGGCGACGATTACATCTTCCACTGTCACCCTGCCGACCAGAAGATTCCCAAACCCAAACGCCTGCAGGAGTGGTACCGCAAGATGCTGGACAAGGCCTTCGCTGAGAGAATCCTGATCGACTATAAGGTACAAAGCAGTGAGCTGTAATGAACAGTCGCTAATTACGTAAATAATTTGGGATGCACCGATATTTAATTTCTCAGGCCGATATGATAACTGATGTTTAGCACATTATTGTGGTCAGCATTTTTTTAAAGTTCACATTATAATCCATATATGAACTGTTCTTAAAAGCTGGAACAGTAATTCGTTTTAGCAGTATAATAAAATAATAATAAGCAATACAAACGGTAACTGGGACTGTGGTGGCCTAGTGGTTAAGGTACAGGACTATGGACCAGAAGGTCCAGGGTTCAAATCCCACCTCTGCCAAGCTACCACTGTTGGGTCCTTGAGCAAGACCCTTAACCCACAATTGCTTGGATTGTAAGACTGTATCAATTGTAAGTCGCTCTGGATAAGGGCGTCTGCTAAATGCTGTGAATGAATGGAATGAATGTAAATCAGACGTTGCAGTAAACACAAGTTGCTGTTCGCTCAAAGGAAAAATGGTTTAATTCCATTTTATTTTCTAAATTTAAAAAGGTAACTGGATATATAACTATAAACTCGGTAACATCAGATATTTTGCTTTGAGTAACAGCCAAAGGAAAAAATATTCATATGTAAATAATTGGTTACAATATCGGCTAAAATTCTAATATCGGCCCGATGCCGATAATTGAAAAAAATCCATATATTCCCCACCGATACATAGTGCATCACTAAAAATATGTTTATTATGTAGTGAAATTAAAGTAACGGCCATTTAACAGCCTCAAATGGTCACTGACTGGATATTACTATAGTCATATAGTCTCTTTATGGTTTTGTAATGTAAATATAAAGGGTATTTTCACAAGAACATTGCATGCAAATGGTGCCTAAATGCGTCAGAGATACCGTTGAAAACATGAGTGATTGAGACTTGTTTGAAGAGAAGCCAAAAATGGATCGATGGACAGTATTACGAACAACACAGAAGATCAGCCAGATGAAAGAGACTCCACAAGGGAATGTGAACCTTTTTATGTAGTTATGTAGTAGATTAGAGAGAATATACAGGTAGTTGGGGAACAAACCATGCAGTACTACTTTCAAACATCATTTACAGCTTGGTACAGAGAAGTAGTGGAAAGACACAAAACACGAGTAACTTGCACTAAAAGTATGGATGAATAATGCACATCTGCTTTAAAAATAATTGTAATAAAATTTTTTAGTCTATCACGATACTCACGGACACTGTACAATGGATAAAAGAAGATCACATAAAAACCAGCAGGTTAAATGAACATATATCACAAAGCAATAAATAACAAAGATAATAATAATAATAATAGTAAACTATTTACAAGTATAAAAGCTAGGCATTAGGGATGGCAATCTGAAAGAGGTGTCTTTAAAACTGCTGCAGCTTCATGTCCTGCTGGTACGTGGGTCTGCAGTGTTGATAGGAAGACACACCAAAACAATGCTGTAATAAAATGCTGTACATACATAAACAATTAACATGGGAAAGTTGTAACTATTATGTAAATGATGGGCAGTGCTGTACAGTATCTTTGCCATTTTGAGTCTGTTTTCAGCCACAATGCTTGGAGTTAAGACCGATTATTCTTCCCTTTTGTAATTTATTAGAATTTTAAGACCTTAAAGCGAACAGCTGTTAGTCAGATGTATATCATAGGAATACACCCGCACACTGCAAGAAAGAAACGTAGCATGTGAAAACAGCTTAAGCGCTTCTTGTTTTTTACGTTTACAGTTAGTCATTTAGCAGACGCTCTTATTGAACACGACTTGCGACTGATATCAACTGCGTGGATTGTAAGATTAAGGGCCTTCCTTAAAGACCCAGCATTGGCATAGGTGGGATTTGAAGCCTGGACCTTAACCACTAAACCTCCAGTCTCTGTTTTTTGAATGACATATTAAAAAATGATTACTAATACATCACGAAGCACTGCTTCCAGATCTCTCGTCTGATGTTTCTTGAGATGGACGGTCAACATTTTCACTGTTTCTCTGTTCAAACTTAGCTGGGCAGCATAGCAGGGCGAGAAAGAAAGGCTTGCGAAACTGCTCAGTGCTCACCCAACAGAAACACTGTCATGCACCGATTCACTTTTTTGCTTTTCTCTTTGTGGCGCTCTCGTGTCATTTTCTCTTTTAATGATACTGTAGAAGGCACAGAGTTCTAGCCTCTGTTCCCCCAGCTCTGTTTGTTTGCTATCTGCGGCCATCTCCGCTCTCTAAGCTAGGTCATTAATTAGTCAAGTCAGATCTATTTATATAGCGCTTTTTACAATGGAGC
The DNA here is from genome assembly GCA_025084515.1 of Ancistrus triradiatus. Classification (NCBI taxonomy): domain Eukaryota; kingdom Metazoa; phylum Chordata; class Actinopteri; order Siluriformes; family Loricariidae; genus Ancistrus; species Ancistrus triradiatus. Next base: position 235,659 of record JAJAGP010000162.1, read on the forward strand.
ATTGTCTCAAAGCAACTTCACAATTTTATATTATCTCCTAATAACTACGTCCAATCCCAAATTGAGCAAGCCTAGGGCGACAGTGGCAAGGAAAGACTCCCTAAGTGTTATGAGGAAGAAACCTTGGGAGGACTAAGACTCAAAAAGGGACCCAACCTCCTTGGGCGGCGTAGATAATAAATGTAAGAATGAAACTAAAGTCATGGAGGGATAGTTCAAATAAAATGTAAAATATGCACATCAGCATTAAGTAGTTCGATACACAGAGTCACTCCAGGATCTTGAGTCTAAGCAGGAAAGTCGTTGGTGACACTTCGTCCCCAGATAACTGGAGGAGGGTGAGGGTTACTGCCCTCTGGTGTGGCCCGGGTGTGGTGGGACTGGAGCTGGTGACGGAAGCAGCTTGAGTTGAAGCTGGTGAACATCATGTGTGGGGCTGGAACTGGTACCGGAACATAGCTCTGAGAGAAAACAGTAAATGCAATTAGTTGTTGATTAAGAGCACAGTGTCTATTAACAATCACTGATGCCATGTGTAGCATGAGACCCCATCAGCATTAGCTATAGCAGCATAGCTAGAAAGAGGAGAACTGGTAGGTAACACAGCCAAGAGGGATCACATGAGACATCGGCAACCCCACGGGAGGCAGAAGACAGCAACCCAACGTCTCTGATCACCATAAGACTCTTTGACTATGAACCCCCAGCTCTGCCCTTAGTCTAAGGCAAGGATGCACGAGTCAAGATCACGAGGACCGAAGCCCAGTTCAGCCAGACCCGACACTCCCGGCTAACAGACGAGGTAGGCAGGCCAGACATGACTCCAGACTCCGGCCCCAGTGACCCAAGCCATGCATCCTGGTCTAAATCTAGTCAAAAGCCTGCGCAAATAGGTATGTCTTTAGCCTAGACTTAAAACTTTGGAGAGTGTCCGAGTCTCGAACAAAAGTGGGAAGTTTTTTCCATATTTGGGGGGCCATGTATGAGAATGCAATTAGCTATCACGTTCTCTTGTTCTGATCTACAGGACATCTTCAAGCAGGCGACGGAGGATCGTTTGACGAGCGCTAACGAGCTGCCGTACTTCGAGGGCGATTTCTGGCCGAACGTCCTGGAAGAAAGCATCAAAGAGCTGGAGCAGGAGGAGGAGGAGAGGAAGAAGGAGGAGAACACGGCCGCCTGCGAGACTCCCGAGGTCAGGTTAACGCCCGCATTGTTGCGTTGTCTGCTTTTGACGATTTCCGCAAAAAATTTAAGATGTGCTGGCCAGCTGGTTCACAGTTGGTGCTGGTCAGTGTGTGTCAATAGGACAGGTAGAACTAGAGCTGCTTATTGGAGATGTAACTTGATTCTGTTTTATGTGCGAGTTTTGTTTTGGCCGCACGTTCTGATGTCAGATGTGGAGTCCGTGTTTGTCCTTTTTGATTTCCTCTGACTTTTGACTGTGTTTTTGCTCACTAGGGGACGCCGAGCGACAGCAAAAACGCCAAGAAGAAGAACAACAAGAAAACCAATAAGAACAAGAGCAGCGTGAGTCGAGCCAATAAGAAGAAGCCTGGCTTGCCCAACGTCGCCAACGACCTCTCGCAGAAGCTCTACGCCACCATGGAGAAGCACAAAGAGGTAATTGCGTTAGGACCGCTCGATCGTGTCGGGCCATTAACGCCGCGTCTCCTTGCCCTTCACGCTCTTTCTGTGCCGTCTTCTCTAGGTCTTCTTTGTGATCCATCTGCACACGGGGCCCATGGTGAACACCCTGCCGCCCATCATGGACCCTGACCCTCTGCTGTCCTGTGACCTGATGGACGGGCGTGATGCCTTCCTGACGCTGGCGCGGGACAAGCACTGGGAGTTCAGCTCGCTGCGGCGCTGCAAGTGGAGCACCATGTGCATGCTGGTGGAGCTGCACAACCAGGGCCAGGACCGCTTCGTCTACACCTGCAACGAGTGCAAGCACCACGTGGAGACGCGCTGGCACTGCACCGTGTGCGAGGTCAGTGCACGTGGGGTTAGAACGGGGCTTGATCGAGGTTAGAACAAGGCTTAATCCGAGTTCTTTTTGTTGTTTTACCTGTTTAGGACTTCGACCTGTGCATCAACTGCTACAACACCAAGGGCCACGAGCACCAGATGGTCAAATGGGGTCTCGGTCTGGACGACGACAGCAACGGCCAGGGGGGCGAGGCATCCAAGAGCCCTCAGGAGAGCAGGCGCCTGAGCATCCAGCGCTGCATCCAGTCCCTGGTCCACGCCTGCCAGTGCCGCAACGCCAACTGCTCGCTGCCGTCCTGCCAGAAGATGAAACGTGTGGTGCAGCACACCAAGGGCTGCAAGCGCAAGACCAACGGCGGCTGCCCCGTGTGCAAGCAGCTCATCGCCCTGTGCTGCTATCACGCCAAGCACTGTCAGGAGAACAAGTGCCCCGTGCCCTTCTGCCTCAACATCAAGCACAAGCTGCGCCAGCAGCAGCTGCAGCACCGCCTCCAGCAGGCGCAGATGATGCGCAGGCGCATGGCTACCATGCAGGGTCGAGCCGTACCCCAGAGTCTGCCGTCCCCGCCAGCCCCCGGCACGCCCACTGCGCACACGCAGCAGCAGCAGCAACCGCAGCAGCCTAACACGCCCCAAACGCCGCAGCCCCACCTCTCCAGTCAGCCACCCACTCCCAACGCTGCCGTCATGTCCCCCACGTACCCCGGCGCCGCCCGCAGTGGCCAGCAAGGCTCGCAGGGCAAACCTGGCGCCCAGGCTTCACCGCTGCACCAGCAGCCGTCTCCGCTCCCTCAACCGCAACAACCGCAGCCGCCGCAGCAGCAGCAAGCGCCTCCGCAAGCGCAGCCGCACCCGCCTCCCGCGGCCGCCGTCGAAATGGCGCGGCAGATCGAGATGGTGGCGCAGGCGCAGCAGAACCAGAACTTCCGCATGGCTATGAACGGCCTGGCCATGAACCACCAGCAGCCGCAGCAGCGTGTGCCGGGCCCCATGCAACCCCCCATGCCGATCGTAGGTCCTCGGGGGCCGCAGGTCATGGCAGGCATGGCGCCAGGGCAGTGGCCTCAAGCAGGAATGCAGCAGCCGGCTCAAGCGGCGCCCCAGCAGACCGTGCCCATGCGACCCATGATGCCTCAGCAGCAGCCACCGCAACCCCAGCGCATGATGGTGCCTGCCCAGGGCCAACGCCCACCCCAAGCCCCACAGAGACCCCCAGCAATAGCCCCCAACGCCCTGCAGGACCTGCTGCGCACGCTCAAGTCTCCCAGCTCGCCGCAGCAACAGCAGCAGGTGCTCAACATCCTCAAGTCCAACCCACAGCTCATGGCAGCTTTCATCAAGCAGCGGACGGCCAAGTACCACGCCAACCAACCGCAGCAGCAACAGCCGGGCATGCCGCCTGCTATGCCGACCATGGCGTCCATGCCGGTTCAACGGCCGGGCATGCCCCCTCAACAAGCTCCGCAGCCAAACGCGCAGGGCATGGCGGCTCTCAGGCCGCCGCAGGGACAGCTCATGAACCCGACGCATGCCGAAATTTACCGGCGCCAACTCCTGCGCCAGCAACAGCAACAGCAGCAGCAGCAGCAGCAGGGCGTGATGCCCCAAGGACACGCCCAGTTCCCTCAAACGCAGGCCGCAGCGACCAGCTACTCGCAGCAGCTCCGCATGCAGCAGCAACAGCAGCAGCAACAGCTGGCAATGCAAGGTGCCGCCGGGCCCATGAACCAGATCCCGACCATGCCTCAAACGGGGCATCCTGGCCTGGGCATAGAGGCCTCTCAGAACTTGCTGCACCAGCGCATCCTCCAGCAACAGCAGCAGCAGCAGCAACAAGCCGTCCTCAAGCCGCAGATGGGCTCGCCCGTGCCGCCGAACCCCATGAGCCCCCAGAGCCACCTGCTTCCCGGGCAGGCCATGCCAGGCGCCACGCTAGGCAACCAGGTCCGCTCACCTGCGCCCGTGCAGTCACCGAGACCACCTTCGCGCCAGCCGCAGCAGCACTCCAGCCCCTCGCCGCAGATCCAGCCGCAGCCCTCGCCCCATTCCGCCTCGCCCCACCCCGGCCTGGGGGCGCCCATGGATCAGCAGGGGCATCTGGGCACCCCGGAGCAGAGTGCCATGCTCCCGCAGCTCAACGCGCCGGGATGCGGCAGCCTGCCGACCGACCTGGGCTTGGCGGGGGACACCACAGGGGACACGCTGGAGAAATTTGTGGAGGGGTTGTAGCGTTTTCAGCTGGACTCCAAAAACAACTCCTTCCACTTTACCAACTCTTTTTGGTCCCTCCCCCTTACCCGTTTGTTCCTCTTTAAACAGTTTTTGTACTGACCTGTAAAAAGTTCCAGAAATGTGCTAAGAAAAAAGGAATGTCAATGTTTTTCCTGAAGTAGGCTGCGAATTTTTTTTTTTTCCTTTCAGTTTGAGGGATTAAAGAAAATTGCTGTTTAAAAAAAAAAAAAGATTCGCAAAAAGAATATATTTTTTGGTTCAGACGGTGCGTGGTCGTTCTGTTTTAAAAAAAATATTTGGTGTTTTTGTTTTTCAGGGTTTTTTGGGGTATGGTTTCATGCCTGCTCTTTTTTTTTTTTTTTTTTTTTTTTTTTTTTTTTTTTTTTTTTTTTTTAAAACAAGATTTACAGAAGTTGGTTCTATGATTCTATTATTCATACGTTTTTATTTTGTACCCTGTCGAACTTTAACGCGTTTGTGTTTACGGAGTGTAAAATGATGAGGTTTCCTCTGCTCTCGGCTTTCCTGCACATCGCATTCTCCTTCGTGTTCGGAGGAAACCTTCTGTCCTCATTGTGAAGTCTTCTCGAGGATTTGTTTGTGTTGATGGGCATAACTGGGCACACACACACACACACACACAGACACAAACACACACCACCGGACATTCTCTACAAACCTGGATGTCTCGTCGATCTCGATTCAGTTTGTCTTGCAGATGTACAGATTTGTTGCTTTTTGTTTTTGTGATACAGATCTATAAATGTAAAGCGGGAGGGTGGGGGGAGACCCCGAGCCGGCGTGGGTACGGAATGGGTCGAGTTGCTTTTCGGAGGTTTTTGGAGATTATCGACCCTCATTCCTCTCACACACAAACTTGAAGCGGGGCGCCACTGATCCTCGTTCTGTAAATCATGCAAGTTATTAAACAAAATACTATAAATATAAGAGAGAGAATGGAATCACTGTATAAACTGGTAAAAAACTTATTTCTTACTTATATACCATATTGTTAAATAAACTGTGTGCAACAGATCAAAACGTGTGTGTGTGTGTGTGTGTGTGTGTGTGTGTGTGTGTGAGAGTGAAAGTGAAAGTGAAAGTGAGGGGGGGGAGAGTGTTTAGATATACAAGGATCAGTTACTGAGGAATCTTTTCCTGATTAAGAAACCCATCTTTCCAGAGCCTATGCTGGAATTCACCGAGTGCAGACAGATGCCCTCTGGACAGGGCGCCAGTCCATCGAGCCACATGAGCTGGCAGTGATATAATTAAGATTAATTTATACAATACAGATTATACATGGGCAGCACAGGTGATTAGCGATGTAACCTTGCCTTTCAAACCTCTCCAGAGACCAGAGTACAATTCCCGGCCCGGACTCTGCCTCTGTGGTATTTGCATGTTCTCCACAGGTCTGTGTGGATTTCCTCTCACATTCCAAAGACATGACTTCGGTTAATTGGTTGCTCTAAATTGACCTGGTGTGACTGTTTGAGTAGGATCAGTTTAACCCTTTAACTGTTGTAAACAGCCATTGATGCTTGTGTGACATTAAATACACAAACAAAAAACTGATTTCCTGGGATAAAATGAGGTGACACAGAGCTGTATTTCCCTTCGTCTTCCATCACTGTGCCGATAGAGTGCAGATAATCTATAACGTGTGCTGATCTTCATCTAAAAAGAAGTCCATGTCTTGAAAATGTTTCAACAAGTTTAATTGCTGTAATGAAGCTGCTGGAAGAGGAATCAAGTGGAAGTACCAGCAAAGACAGCGAGGAGGAGAGGTTGAGAGGGTAAGGAGTCATGGTTTGACAGTTGGAGAAGACTGAGGTCTCCACGTCTGTGATTAGATGCCAGGGGTACTTCACAAAGCAGTATGGGGATTGTGGTAGCCTAGTGGTTAAGGTGCAGGACTATGAACCAGAAGGTCCAGGGTTCAACCTGTGCTCACCTGTGCTCAGCCAAAGCTGTCACTGTTGGGCCCTTGAGCAAGACCCTTAACCCACAATTGCTTGGATTGTAAGACCCTATCAACTGGAAGTCGCTCTGGATAAGGGTGTCTGCTAAATGCTGTAAATGTAAATGTATTAGTTAGGATCAGTTAGCCAGATAACATAAGCCTGATGGCTGGCCCTCAGCTCTTTTCCTGTTTATCTTACAAAGATTGGAATGAAGATCAGTGAAAAAGAGCTAAATCCAAGTTTGAGTTTGTGTCCAATCATCAACAATATGTTATATATGGTCATTGCACTGCTGTTAAACCAACACATGGTGGCCTAAGACTTTTGGACAGTATTGTAACCGTTAAACTTTTGAGTTTTTCAAACAGTATGTATTTTGGGCCCATTTTTGCTGACAGGATGGTACAATACCACATTTTGCCAAACGTTTAGTGTTATTGTCAGATTATTAAACATGTCTAATCGGGTGGACCACCAGAACAGGTTCTACTAGTGCACGAGTTTCCCCTCATTGTTCTGCTTGCTTTGTCATCTGTAACGTGTGGAACTGAATCTGCATAATAATGTTTCTTTTAAAAAAGCAGGTTTTTCCAGATTTCCCTGCAATGTGCAAACTGGGAGAGGGACACAACATATGGCTTTGCGTGTGTTCTCTCTTTCTTTACATCCTTCTTTTTTTAATGGGGTGCATATTTCACACTCACTGAGGTCTGCAATTCATTAAATTTCATCTCTGAGTTTGGCTGCCATTTCTCTCGCTCGTTCTCTCTGCAGATTTCTTTCTGATGTCTCGGTTTGCATTTCTCTTTGCTCTGTAGCAAATAAAGTGGTGGTGCCATTTTGTTATTTTTTTTTTCATAACCCATGGATGTGGGCACAAACGCATATATACATCCACTGGCCCCTTTATTAGGTTCACCTGTTCAACTGCTCCTGAACACAAATATCTAATCAGCCAATCAGAGCAACTCGATGCATTTTGGCATGTAAACGTGATCAAGATGACCTGCTGAAGATCAAACTGAGCAGTAGTTTGCTTACCCACTACCATGGGGACCTGGTTTGAGTGCAGAGAGTGCCTTCAGACTGGGTCGGGCGTCACATACAGACACCACTGGCTGTGTTTGAGGAAGAGGAGCCCTACCCAGCCCAGCAGGCAACTGGCACTTGTAAGTTACACGTCCGTGTTCTCCGGGGATGTACAAGGGAGCGCCCTCGACCCTGGCCAGGAAAAAGCAGAGTTAAAATGTGGAAGATATTAGTAATAATAATCGTAATAATCGTAATAATAATAATAATAATAATAATAATAATAATAATTATTATTATTATTATTATTATTATTATTACCAATGTGGACAATATTGGTAATAATATTAATAATAATAGGAATATAATAATAATAATTATTATTATTATTATAGAACTAACATCAACAATATTAATAATGCTAATTTTTAAAAGAATAATTTCAGTGGTTTGTTATATTTTATTTATTTTATTTTTAATGTGTATTTCTGGTCGAGGAGTTTTTTTTACTTCTTTCGCTTACCAAATCACACTCTATTCACTATGTAGTGCACTAAGTACTTTTTTAATAACTGGTTTATACTGTATAATGTATTGCCCGCTCATAAAATTGCTCTGCAAAGTCCAAACGATGCAGCTTAGCTTAGTGCACTAAGTAGGGTGTAGGTAGTAGGATGCGGAATAGGACACTGCAGCGGAAGCGCGTCAGTGGAGGCGGTTGAGGGTTGCTGTTTTGAACATCAGTAGCTCGTTAGATCGCATTTAATCATGAATTTTATAGATAAATAAATTCTTACCTGGCTGACTCCTAGTGGTCACACTGATGTGTTGTAAATTATTTAATCCGATTTACAGAAGCAGAAACCGGGCGCTTTTGTGGTAGCTATAGTAAAATTGTGGTGCTAATGTGGCTGTAAATACGCGCGACCGTTTGTGATCTAAAAATAAACAGCTCTAAATAATAAGATTAAATGTGGAATTCAGCGGGTTATTAAGCAATAAATGCTGCAGTGTGGATTAATTACGACGGTGTGAACATCCAGGAATAACAGGTGAGCTGAAGCACACTAGCTGTGATGCTAACACAATAATAATCTTAAAATAAACAAAATTCCACCTTGATGTGAAACTTTTTAACCGCTCTTGATTTTGCATATTTGTGGCACTACATGGTTTCAGATCCTCATACAAAATATAAGAAAACGAGAACGTGAGGAAACACCAAAACCCAGGGTTTTCTGCTTTATTATTTTCTGATACAGAATTCATGCTTCCATCAGTTACTGCAAGTCGTACAGATTCTAAAGCAGTAAAGCTTTCCTGCATAATCGCTAGCGGTGTAAGGATGCATGACCATCGAGTTGGATTATGCGTTCTTCTTACACCATGTAATGCAGATCAATTTTTAAAAGTCATACATCATGTTCACATATGTACATGCCATTCTGATTTTCTCTATTTGGTTATAACAGCACTAGCTGGGTTTGGTGAAGTCTGTGGTAGCCTAGCGGGTAAGGTACTGGACTATGGACCAGAAGGTCCAGGGTTCAAATCTCATCTCTGCCAAGCTGCCACTGAGCAAGGCCCTTAACCTTGGATTGTAAGAGTGTATCAATTGTAAGTCACTCTGGATAAGGGTGTCTGCTAAATGCTGTAAATGGAAGTCTCAGAGCTTTAGAGATTTTTAGACTGATAGATCAGTCACGTTGATGGAAAGGTTTAATTTTAAGTGATGGTCAGATTTGTGTGTGTCTTGACTAAACCTAATTATCAGTTGATTGATTATGGTGCCAGTTACTTCTTCAGAAAGGATCTCATTGATGTTGGGTGACATTTATCAAACACTCTTACTCAGATTGTCTTGATGCATGCTCAATAATCCAGGTAAGAAAATCCCAGAAGTTGAATCAGTTCATCTGGACATAAGGTTTTGTCGGAGAAACGTTTCTTCACTTATCTAAGTGACTTCTTCAGTCTCAGGTAGTTGGAAAACTTCCCCAATCTTATATACAGCACAATTGCATAACAATGGGACCTGTGATCAGTTTAATATGCAGATTGCCATACCTATTAATGACAATGGCCACGTGTGCCATTCACACAGGACTGGGGAGGGGCTGCGATAGCGGCGTTGTAAGATGGTGAGAGATGTAGTCTGAGGCCCCCTCCTCGGTTCAGTTTCTCCTCGGAAACGTTTCTCTCACAAAACCTTGTGTCCAGATGAACAGATTCAACTTCTGGGACCCTTACTCAGAGCGACTTACAATTGATACAGTCTTACAATCCAAGCAATTGTGAGTTAAGGGCTTTGCTCAAGGACCCAACAGTGACATTCTGGTAGAGGTGGGTTTTGAACCCTGGACCTTCTGGTCCATAGTCCAGTACCTTAATGGCTAGGCCACCACAGTTCCACGATGACAGTTGGATGATGGTTATTCTTTAATAAGTGAAGTGATTGTTTGAAAACTATTTTGTTACTATTATTGCTAAAAATATTCTTTCTCTAATATTAAATTTAGTTTGAAGATCTGAAAACTTTGCAAGTTTGCAAAGAACTATTAAAAACAAGCTGTTTCACTGCACTGTAGATTCAATGGTTTGTACATTTCTTAATGATCTAGTCTTTTATATAGGGGTTGCTGTGCTTCTCATGGAGGGATGAAGGAAGCTGTGACTCGTCATGGACGATTCGGACCAGGAATTCTCCTTCCTCTGCTCTCGCCTCCTGAAGCGAGTGAGAAGGAAGGCAGGAGACTCCGGAGAGGAGAACAAAACAGACGGGAAAGATGACGAAGATAAAGACGGAGGGGGATCCGGAGTGCGGTGCAGCATTAAAGCAGTGAGTAAGAGGAAGAGAGAGAAGAAAGCAGCGCTACAGAGCAAAGGAACAGCATCTGTCAGCGCTGGAGGATGTGCAGCAGAACCCGAGGTGGGCCGGGAGCAGAAGGTCAGTGAGTCTGTAGGGATTATTTTACAGATCTGAAATGAGTATGGATGATGATGATGGTCATGAAGCTGGTCTTGACTCGTAGGAGAAGAAGGTGCGGGCGAAGGAGAAGGTTCTGAGCAGGATGCAGCAGTTTAAGAGAGTGAATCCACCTCGTCTCCTGCACACTGATGGAGAAAATCCTGCAGGAGCTCAAACATCACGAGGTATGGTCAGGACTGAGATAGAGCAGGTAGAAACGTAGATATAATTACAGTTGCATGCAAAAATATTCAAACTCCCCCAAAGATTTTAAGGATTTACCAATTTAAGTGTTTTCAGATAGCAAGATTCTGCTTTGGATGACTTCTTCATGACTTGAGTGATGCATAAAATCAGAACAGAACATGCATGATGTAGTATTTGTGTGTAACAGTATATTTTGTTTAGGTAGCCATGTCACAATTATTCAACCCCTATATAATATTGTTGTTTTTAAAGCATTCTGTCAGTTTTTATGGACTAAAGTGGAGTTGAAACATAATTAAGCCTTTGAGAACTCTATAATGATCCTTCATTTGCTTCAGCTGCGAAGCATATATAAGCCCCACCCATGGAGGAATTCAAGGTGAGTTGCAATCATGGGAAAGACAAAGGAGCTTCCACAAAAGCTGAGAGAAGATTATTTCATCACACCTAAAGGGCCTTGGGTATTAGAAGATTTCCAAAATGTATAACATCCCAAGAGACACCATTGGGAGCATTATGAGGAAGTTTAAAGCTTATGGAACAGCAGCAAACCTGCCTGGCCGTAGAAGAAAGCCCAAAATTTCATCAAGAGCCCTTAGCAACTTAGTCAGGACAACTAAGAAAACCTCCGTGTGAGTGCAAGACATCTACAGGATGACCTGATGAAAGCTGGACCAAGTGCTTCATTAGCAACTATAAGATGTGCACTGAATAAACGTGGACTTCATGGCCTGACTCGAAGACGCACTCCACTCTTAATCACAAGGAACATCAGAAGTCGAGTATAATATGCAAAGAGGACTTTGGATAAGGCTACAGAGTTTTGGGAGACAGTTCTATGGACTGAAGAAACCAAACTGGACCTGTTTGGAGATATGGACCAGTGGTATGTCTGGTGTGGGAAAGGTCAGGCTTATGGACAGAAGAATACCATCCCCACAGTCAAGCATGGAGGTGGGTCATTGATGATGTGGGGATGTTCTTCAGCAGCAGGAACTGGCAGTCTTGATTGTGTACCTGGCGTCATGGATTAACAGAAATACCAGGCCATTTTAAAGAGGAACATGATGCCAGCTGTTGACAAATTAAACCTTGGCAATCATTGGACCTTCCTGCAAGACAATGATCCTAAGCACACCTCCAAGTCAACCAAAGCTTGGTTGAGAAAGAGATCCTGAGATGTCCTGGAGTGGCCTTTTCGGTCACCAGATCTAAACCCGATTGAAACCTTTGGTGGGATTTAATGAAGGTAGTTGCAGCACGGAAGCCATTAAACATCACTGAACTAGAGGCTTTTGCACGTGAAGAATGGGCCAAGCTTCCAACTGAGAGGTGTAAGAAGCTTGTTAGTACTTACCGAAAACATTTGTTGGAAGTTAGAAAAGCTGAAGGATGCTCCACAAAGTATTAAAGCAGGGGGGTGAATAATATAGAAAATGCACATGTTGAAAGAGTTACATGTTTCATTTGGACTTCAAAGTTAAGTCAACTTCTATTGTCAAAATTACTCACATATGTGTTAATAAGTACTGTTTGTTGTTTAATGAGGTTTTTTGTCATTATCTTTCATCCACATCTCTATAATGTCTTTGGAGTTGAGGGGGTTGAATATTTCTGATTGCAACTGTACATATATAAAATATAAAAATGGTCTTGTGTGTTTGATGTTTAGACTAATACTGGACGTTTCCAACATTTAATGGAATATCCTTGTCAGTTTTGGTTATAAACAGACTAGGTGTGTAACGATACACTGGTCTCGATTCAATTCTTCCTCACGATTATTGATTTTACATTTGATAAAACACTCCTTTTTTTTTATTGTAACTTTACCATATCATAAATAATCGTGTGAAAATAATCCTGTTTTTTTCTGAAATACTGGCAATTTAAATGTGTGCTTTGCTAACGTAAAAAGTTAAACAAAAGGAATCTTTCGTCCGCTGCGATTAAAAGAAATTCGCAGTCTCACTGAGAACGGGATGTGTCAGTAGTGGGTTTTGAAAATGCGAATGTCACTAAAGCCAAAATGTGAAAAAAGGTGATGAACAAGGTTTTTCGAAGAAAGTCACATGATTCCCGTCCACCTGTTCAGACCAAAAACAAAACAAAATCAGTCTTGTTATATTTAGATATGATTTAATAGTCGACACGACTGAATGTGAACGTGACTGTTAAAATTATAATGTATCTGATTATGCAGATAAGAAAATGAAGGAATGAATGAAGAGGTGGGATGTGCACATGTCAGCCCTCATTAGGTGGGCCAATGCTCATCCTGCCCGGCGTCTCCGAGCCATAAATAGATTGTAAATGGCTGTAAAGATTATTCTGCTAAAGCCAAGACGGAGTTAAATTCCTCTACTGTTGCTTGTGTCTATGCCACCCCTAATCGCAGTAGATTACAGCAGCTCAAGTGTCTTGCCTGTCCCTAGTGGATGAAGACACGACTTAATTTGCATTTTTTCTGCCAAAATTTCATAAATGTGCATCACATTTAGAAGGAAATCGGGTTTGTGAGCATGACGTATAATGTGGTGTTCAAAAAATGCAATTGCATTAGATGGCATAATAAACACAGCTTTGACACATCACATACAAACTGGATTTGCTGTGTCTGAAGTCTGTGGCTCATGCAACATACTGGCAGCTCGTACCGGGTGCACTTGTTCCTTGTGTTCTCTGTGGATAGACGCCGAAGCACCAGTAACCCTGACCAGAAGGAAACGTGGTTAAAAACATGCAAAATAATCGCACTAATACACTCAAAGTCGTGCTTTAACGTGAGATATTTGCACGTGTTCTGATCTACGACCGCATCACACCCATGCCCATATCTCACGCTAAAGCACGACCTGAAGTGCATTATTGCTTAATTATACGTTTGATATTTTTGTTGCTTACATTCTTGTGCCCATATTAAGCCTTCATTATGTGTTGCATTGAAGGAAAATGAAGTTTTGGGTTCAGTGTCCTGATGTAGCTGGTCATGCTGATAAAATCTACCAGATTCTTACAGGGTAACATTTTAAAGGTTCTGTATAAGGCCAGAGCGGTAAGCGTTGAGGTTGTTCCTGCAGAGGTTGTGTCCGAGCCTCCTGAGAAACCGGAGCGGGACGAGGTCGTAGCTCTGAGGTTGCAGCAGCAGTTGAACGATGAAGCTGAGAAGCAGGTGGTGAACGTGGAAGAAGGAGGTCTGTTCTTCTGTCAGCTCTGTTACAGAGATCTATCAGCCATGAGCCATCAGCTCCGGACTCAGCACATCAACAGGTAGCAGGGCTGAACGCACTGGTGTTGGGGTGTGTGTGTGTATAGTGTACACCTTTAGCACACCGTTCTCTGTTTCAGGTGTCTTGATGAGAGCGAAAGCAGCACCTCGGGAGATCCTCCTCCTGCGCCGCCTCCTCCAGACCCTCTCTCTCACCCACATGTGCCTGGCTGCCCTATCTGTGGGCGGAGCTTTAAGTCAGAGAAGACTCGCTCAGCCCACTTAAAGCGCTGCTCTGTGAGTATGGGTGTGTCTCCGGCTGAGCTGCTGCAGGCTCTGCACAGGCAGGCTGCCGAGAACCGGAACCAGACTGCAGCTGAACCCAGGTCAGTTATTCGCGTGTTTATGTGCAGCCCGTTGAGGTTCATATTATAGATAACTAATTTCAAAAGTCATTGTTTTAGCTCAGTAGCTGGTTATTCGGCACGTACTGCTAGTGCACATGTGCAGAAACGTCACTCGCTGTGTCCTGAACCAACACAGTGTTAAACAGCATATAACTGATATTAGTAGGGATGCACCGATCCGATATTTGGATCGTGTATCGTGGGGGACCCATCCATTCCCTTTAATTTTGTGCAGCCCCGTACATCAGTTACACCAAGTGCATTATCTGCAAAACAACTGTTGCCAAATACAATGTATATTATTACTAATAATATATTAACAAGTTAATAAAATGTAAGAATAGTTTAAGATCCTGTTCCAAGGTCCTGCACAATGTTGTATTATTTTAGTGACAAATAAACAGCAGTTTAGTACGTTTATATCTGTGTGTTAATCTGTTATATTTTGCTTAACAAAATTAGTAACGTTTAAGTCAATACTGATGCCTTAAGTCTCTCCTGTTGAGGTATATGGTTTATTCATTCAACAACGGATGTGTGACATTGAGCAAAAAATTTAATCTCAATATTTTCTGGGATTTTGTCGATAATGAGAAGTTATATTTTTATAATAAGATGATATTTTGCATCCTTCAAAAATCTTTGTAAAAGTTTTACATCGTACTAACTGGCATTTATAGGATATTAATGGTTGCTTGCAATTCATACAGTGGTGCTTGAAAGTTTGTGAACTCTTTAGAATTGTCTATATTTCTGCATAAATATGACCTAAAACATCATCAGATTTTCACACAAGTCCTAAAAGTAGATAAAGAGAACCCAGTTAAACAAATGAGACAAAAATATATTATACTTGGTCATTTATTTATTGAGGAAAATGATCCAATATTACATATTAGTGAGTGGCAAAAAGTATGTGAGAATACTCTAGGAATAGCAGTTAATTTGAAGTTTGTGAAAAGGTGAATTACTCAGGTGTTTTCAATCAGTGGGATGACCAATCAGGTGTGAGTGGGCACCCGTGTTTTATTTAAAGAACAGGGATCTATCAAAAGTCTGCTTCTTCACAGCGCATGTTTGTGGAAGTGTAATCATGGTACGAACAAAGGAGATTTTTGAGGAGCTCAGAAAAAGAGCTGTTGATGCTCATCAGGCTGGAGAAGGTTTACAAAAACCATCGCTAAAGAGTTTGGACTCCACCAATCCACATTCAGGACAAGATTGTGTACAAATGGAGGAAATTCAAGACCATTGTGTTACCCTCCCCAGGAGTGGTTCGACCAACAAGGATCACCTCCAAGAGCAAGGAGTTGTCATAGTTGACGAGGTCACAAAGGAGCCTGGTAACTTCTAAGCAACTGAAGACCCTTGTCACTTGGCTTATTGTTAATGGTCATGAGTTTTTCCCCCCCCACTATCAGAAGAACACTGAACAACAATGGTGTGCATGGCAGGGCTGCAAGGAGAAAGCCACTGCTCTCCAAAAAGAAAACAATTGCTGCTCGTCTGCAGTTTGCTAAAGATCACATGGACCAGCCAGAAGGCAAAGTAGAAACTTGTTTTGTTTAAAAGAAAAAGCTTTTATGTTTGGAAGAAAGGAAAAACACCTTGCATTCCAGCATAAGAACCTTATCCATCTGTGAAACATGGTGGTGGTAGTTTAGTATCATGGTTTGGGCCTGTTTTGCTGCATCTGGGCCAGGGGGATGGCTTGCCGTCATTGACTTTGAACAATGAATTCTGAATTAGATCAGAGAATCTAAAAGGAAAATGTCAGGACATCTGTCCATGAACTGAATCTCAAGAGAAGGTGGGTCATGCAGCAAGACAACGACCCTAAGCACCCAAGTCGTTCTACCAAAGAATGGTTAATAAATAGAAAAATTAATGTTCATGTTTTGGAAGAATAATGTTCATGTTTTTGGAAATGGCCAAGTCAAAGTCCTGACCTTACATTAATAAAATCGAAATGCTGTGGGAAGGACCTGAAGAAGTGAGCAGCTAATGTGAGGAACCCCCACAAACCATCCAGAGCTGAAGCGTCTGTTCGTGGACAGAGGAATGGGCTAAAAATTCCTCCAAGCCGGGTTGTGCAGTGACTGATCCAACAGTTACAGGAAACATTTAGCTGCAGTTATTGCTGCACAGGGGGTCACACCAGATACTGAAAGCAAGGGTTCACATACTTTTGCCACTCACTAATATGTAATATTGGGTCATTTTCCACAATAAATAAATGACAAAGTATAATATTTTTGTGTCATTTGTTTAACTGGGTTCTCTTTATCTACTTTTAGGACTTGTGTGAAATCTGATGTTTTATATAGAAAATTCTAAAGGGTTCACAAACTTTCAAGCACCACTGTATTATTGGAAACAGCTTATTTAAGGAAAACGTTTTATTCATGCACAGAGATGCGCTACATAACGTCTGTTTGCGCATATTGTATGTCCGTGGTCTGAAAAGATTACTGTCCTTACTATGAAGGTTGTTAGCCTACTGATGTACCTTGGCAGAGACATTATCTGTTGTAGTGTTTTGAGATTTGAGAAGCTGTTGTAGTATTGGGGGATTTGAGACCCAATAACGACGTCTTTGCAGCAAAGCAGGGGTCTATTTTATCGTGTTCATTCTCTCATTTTTAACTTCATTCGTACATTTTTAGGCAGCTACTCTAGTTGTGGTGCGGTAAACGTATGAATATAATGCTAGCGTACTGCATTAGAGATGTATCTGTTTCTTTCAGCATTCAAGAACTAAGAGAAGTCGTACTTGAGAGCCGTTCTTTATATCGTTCTTCCCAAATTTCACTGCCTGCTCTAAATTCACATCACTCCCTACCCCACATGAACAGTGAGAACCAGCCAGTCACAAGAGGTACACGGTGTCCCATTAGGTTCCTTAAAGGCAGAATGAGTAAGAGATATTAGTTGCTGTTTAAACAAACCATTGAAAGTTTTGCCCTCCGGTTCAATGAGCAAGAGAGAGAGAGAGGGAGCAGCGGTGGCCGAGCGAGCTAGAGAGTGTAAGAAGAGAGGGAGCAGCCTCAGTGAGAACAAAGAAAACAATTAATTAATTTCTTTTTCTGTTTGATTCACCCTGATTCCGTTCCAAAATGCAAATAAACATGGCAGCAACACCTCCGCACGACCCTGCGGGAAGGATTTTGAGTGAATGCAGCCGAAGCACACGCTTCATCTTGTTTAGTGCTGATTTCTCTCTCTGCTCTGTGTGTGTGGCTCTGATTGCATGCAGTCTCTTAGTCTATCCTGTTAGGACTCTCAAGGCCGGTTTTCAAAGTGAGTTGAATACCACACTGCCCGGCCAAAAAAGAAAAGGTCACCACCAGGATTTAACTAAGAAAATTGTTAAATAGTTTAAAAAAAAAAGAACCTCCCATCGGATAATTACTGCATTGGTGATTATGTTTCAGCCGGCAACAAGTTATTGAACCCTAACTGATTCAGTGAGTAGCTTCTCTTTTGTCGATGTCGATCCTGTGGTCATGGAAAAGATGTTCATCTGCTTCAGAAGGCTCAAATTGTGAAAGAGTGGTTCAGGGAGAATGAGTCATCATTTTCACACATGGATTGGCCACCACAGAGTCCAGAGCTGAACCCCATTGAGAATCTTTGGGATGTGCTGGAGGAGACTTTGTGCAGTGGGTGGAACAAATATCCCATCATCAATACAAGATCTTGAGGAAAAATGAATGCAAATCTGGACAGAACTGCTTCTGCAATGTCACAACATTTATTTCTGTCCAACATTTATTTTTGAACCCTTTTGAGCGTCCATCTGCTAATGCTCTACCAGAGCGTATCGAAACAAAACCACGTGATGACGTACGTGATTACATGGTGCACCGGTCCTGGCAGATAGCTGCCTCCTTAATACAGATGCATTTTTGCATTAATTGCAACCGTGTATTTGAAGCATAAAATGTGTAAGTAGGAACCGATAAGTGGAATTGAAATTCTGTTTTTTAACGGGTACCCAATTCTTGGAATATTGGAACCAGTTCCGAATTGGAATCGCGTTTTGATGCAAACCCCTAAACCACTGTAAAGGTGTAAAGGTGTTTGGACTTGAGTCTCTCAGACGTTCCTCTGTCGTTCTCCAGGCAGCAGGCAGGAGGCAGTAGCGATACCTCTGACTCCAACATGCCAGTGAGGAAGAAAGCCAGAAGGAGGGCGCCGCGTATGGACGAGGACACCATGGTGGCACTGGCACTGTCTCGCTCCTTGCTGGAACGGGAGAAGGAGAAAGACAGAGAGAGGGCGGAGGAGAGACAGATCCAGGCTCTGCTCTCAACATCTCCATCTGCTCCACCTGCTCTACAGAAGTTACCTGGAGCCGGTAACGTATAGAACATCTGTAGATACCATAACACAAACACACAGGCCATGCCTACTTTAATAGGACTGACAAGTTTAGAAGCCACACCTCCATCAAATCAAATCATGTCGATTTTAAACCGGTTTCACCTAATAAAAGGGTTGGAAATGTCCTCTTAGAAGGATTCTCTCTCTCTCTCTCTCTCTCTCTCTCTCTCTCTCTCTCTCTCTCTCTCTCTCTCTCTCTCTCTCAGGTAAGATTCGGGGTAAGAGGAGGAAAGCTGCTCTCTCCGCCCCACCTCCCCTCCTCCTGTTGCAGGACCCCCAAACAGCTTGGAATCGGATCCAAGAACGCGTCTCCTCCATGCTGCTCCGCCCCAGACCCCCTACTCCTCCCACTCCCACGCTTCTTCCCTCCACACTAACTGCACATACACACGGCGCCCCTCTCTGGCTGAAGAGTGCATTGCCCAGGGACAGATCGACGTCATCTGCCGAGTTTTATGCTGCAGAGCTGAGCAGCTTCATCCAGCCGTGGATCAAACCCGAGGTTTATTACAGTTTATTCTGTTTGTTTTTGTTATTAAACGCTAATTTCTCATCCAAAAGAGACCGAATAGAATCGGACAAATAATAACCAGCTAAACGTTACGTTACTCAGTAGAATTGATGCTGGCTTTTTGAAGTTCTTTAACTGTTTTTTTTTTTTGTTTTGTTTTGTTTTTTTGTTTTTTTTTGTTTTTTGTTTTTTTTACAGAACCAGCCATCTCTGTGTACAGAGGTGACTCCGGTGAAATGCCGCTCTGCAGACCCATCACAGGGCCCCTCCGTCTCGGACACGCCTGGCACACAGGCCCTGCAAGATCTGGAGGATCTGGCTGAAGAGGGCATGACCCTCACACAGTGCAGAAACACAGGTGAGATGTTTCCTACAGCAAAATGAGTTTGGTGACCACTGAACCAGATTCAGAGCACCCCTCTCAAACTAGTGTTATGCAAACTAGAGACTGATTCAACGTGATCGTCCGAAACCAGTCACTGGCTGATCAGTCTCATGTAACCGATTCTGTAGAAGCCACATTTAACACAGCCACACACACACACACACACACACAGCACATTGCTTTTGTTAACTTTAATTCAGAATTCAGTTCATGTATGTACGGAGCTTGAAACACGGCTCTGCCATTCGCCGGTTTGTTTGTGACCACTCCTGTAGCATGTTTAAAAGGAAGCGTTACAATTGTGTTTTGAGTGCTACTTAGTCAACTCAGTAGTCTCCCCAAATAGCGCAGTAATAATGAGGGAGTAGGGATACTAATGAGGGGGTAGGGATCTATTTCAGACATAGCCCTGTCTTTGGTGTGGAAGCTTTTCACAGTGTGCTGTTTGGATTACATCATGGCAAAAATAAGCTGTGAAAACAAAAAAAGTTGAACCAAAAATGTTTCTGTATGGTGTATTTTATAATGCTAAGACAGAAAGAAAATCTGAATCAGCCAGTCAAATTTTAAAAATGTGGACTGTGGTAGCCTAGCAGTTAAGGTACTGGACTATGAACCAGAAGGTCCTGGGTTTAAATCCCACCTCTGACAAGCTGTCACTGTTGGGTCCCTGAGAAAGACCCTTAACCTACAATTGCTTGGACTGTAAGACTATCAGTTGTAAGTTGCTCTGGATAAGGGTGTCTAATAAATGACGTAAATGTAAACACTTTCCCTTTGGACTGTGGTGGCCTAGTGGTTAAGGTACTGGACTATGGACCAGAAGGTCCAGGGTTCAAGTCCCACCTCGGCCACTGTTGGGTCCCTGAGCAAGACCCTTAACCCACAATTGCTTGGACTGTATGACTGTATCAGTTGTAAGTTGCTCTGGATAAGGGCATCTGCTATATGTCATAAAAGTAACTGTAAAAATGCAAACCTTTTTTGTAAGGTGAGGTGTAATGTAGAGAGTAATAATAGTAACAGATGCAATGCAGCATTGCTTGCCACAGTCCCAGAGTGGGCCCTGTAACTCGGGAGCCTCCAGTGGGGTGGAACTTAGTAACAAGTGTACACATCTGGTCTCTCAAACTTTCTGGTCTAATGGACATCATTAGGACATCATCAGTTCAGGAGCTGGAAAGGTGGTGCTTGATGGACCATTAAAATCTAACAAAGGAATACAGATGTGTATCGCCTGATAGACCAGATATATATGTAGGTATGTAGGCCTGTGTGTTTCTAAGTTTCTGCCTCCCCAGGGGCTCCTGGGTTACAGGGCCCACTCGGGGACGACGATGACTCTGTGGCATTTGTTGTACCAGTGGTGCCCCTCGTTGCAATATTGAACTAATGTTTTGTTTTTTGTGGATGAAGATCCCGGGGTGGCTGAAGCACCTCTCAGCGGATTTGTTCCTGAACCCGCAGAAACCTCGACGCCTCCCATCAACCAGGTACCACGTCCCCTCAGACTTTCTCACAGAGCTGGGTCAGAACTCGCATGTCCAGCAGAGCAGATATCGATTAGGGACGTAACGAATAGTATCTGAACAGTGTGTATACGAAGACTGAATTATCTCATCAGCCCAAGTTAGATCTCTCTTCCTTTTGTGTGTGTGTGTGTGTGTGTGTGTGTGTGTTTATAGGTGAGCGTACGGAGGCTGTGTTCAGATTTAAGCAGCATGGTGAATAACCCTCAGCTTAGTGATGTTCAAATGCAGGTGGACAGTGGAGAAATCTACTACGCCCACTCGTTCATGCTCTACACGCGCTGCCCCCTGCTGGTCAACATGGTAACTGCCTCTTCAAATAATTGATTGTTTGTAAACGTATGTGTATATGTGTGTGTATATATATATATTATATACGTTTGTGGAAGTGTATCATGTCACAAACAAAGGAGATTTCTGAGGACCTCAGAAAAAGAGTTGTTGATGCTCATCAGACTGGAAAAGGTTACAAAACCATCTCTAAAGGGTTCACAAACTTTCATGCACCACTGTATATATACACACACACTCAAGTCAGTGACAATTTATTGTAATCAGTTCACCTAACCCACATTGGACTGTTGGAGGAAACCTGATTAAAAACACACGGACACGAAGGACCCATTACCTTTTTGGTGTGAGGTGGCGGTGCTACCCACAGAGTCACCCTGCTACATAGATTTAAGGTTTTAATATTAGTGTTAATAACAAACATGAATGTTGTGGCTCTGTATCATAGCATTGTGTGTGTGTGTGCGCAGGTGCACGATGAAGGGTTTGGGGTGCAGGAGGAAGGTTTTCCTAAGGCTCAGAGGATCTTACTGAACGATGTACCGGGTGAGGCGGTGCTCGCTCTGTTGCAGTACCTGTACACTGCTGTTTGCCCCATCATGTTCTCCATGTTACCCCACATCCTCCAGCTCGCCACCAGGTCAGGTCTTAACCACTAACAGCTTCAGTACCGTGTGGAATTGAATCATGTGAATACAACTAATATGTTATCTACCTCATAAAACAGTGGTTCCCAAACCTTTTCTGCAGTGCCCCCTTTTGTAGACGAGAAAATTTTCTAACCCCCCACTCTGACACACCCATGCATGCCTTTTACTTATATAGCCTTATATGCCTTATACTATATTATAAACTTGAGAAAATCGAATGGTGAATGGAATCGAGTCTGTCTGGCCTCAGACAGATGGAAATTTTAGGCCATCTAAAGGCCGTTGCACTCCAAACTCGACACACAAATGCAAAATATTCGTTTTTTTCAAGGTTTTTTCACCCCAGTTTGGTATTTTGCTTTTGCAGCGAAAAAACAGACAAGATGAACAAAATGTCTTCAAGATGTGACTGATATTGGGTACATCTGATTTTGGAAAAAAAGAAAGGAGCATGGAGAGTCTCATACAAGAGCTGAAACCTCTTTTTGGAGCATACACTGTAATTTGGTTTATTGAGGTCTGTCATCAAATATAGTTTATTATTAATAGTGTTACTATTATTTTTATTAACTTTGTCCTGGACCCGAACATCTTATACGCAAGTCAAATGGCTCTGTGGTTCTGAGGAGACATTGACACACTGATTTTACTCCTTCTAGTTCCAAGCATAGAAAGGTTGCCAACAGAGAGGCAGACTGAAAATACATACATTTACATTTACAGCATTTAGCAGACGCCCTTATCCAGAGCGACTTACAATTGGTACAGTCTTACAATCCAAGCAATTGTGGGTTAAGGGCCTTGCTCAAGGACCCAACAGTGGCAGCTTGGCAGAGGTGGGATTTGAACCCTGGACCTTGTGGTCCATAGTCCAGTACCTTACCCGCTAGGCTACCACAGTCCTAAATACAGGTTCTGCTTCATGAGGCGCAGAAGCGATGGTGATTGGTCAGTGAGCTTTTGTTTTTGAAGCAGGAGTAAAAGGGAGTAGGGGTGAGATTGTACCATCTGAAGTGGGCCTCAGTTAGTGTGATTTGTCTTTTTGCATAGCCGTTCATTATGTTCTCGTTCGTGACTACATGAAGCTACCAAGCAGATGAATGACGAGGCTTGAATTCTGATCTGATTGTTCAGACTGAGGTCACATGACCACACATGCTGTGTAGAGAACTGATAAATGCTGGTAATTAGTCAATGGAACTGAATAGAGCTTGTGTGTGTGTGCGCGTGTGTGTGCGCGTGCGCGCGTGCGGGCGCGGTGTAGGTTCGGTCTGGCTGAGTTGCAGCAGCAGTGTCAGCAGTACACAGACAATCCAGAGAGTCTGCAGGAAGAGAGCTGGAATGCTGCCTGTGCTCAGGAGCCCGCGGTCGAATCCCGGAAGAGCCTGGCTGACACCCAGTTCATGGAGCTCCTGCGGTCCATGTGGGAGCACGAGGAGAGCGATGGAGAGGAGTCTGGAGAAGCCAGGGGGAGGCCGGAGGGTGAGGTAAAAGCGGGTGGTGGAGACGGAGATGGGGAGGAGGTGGTGGATGAGGACGAGCTGGATGAAATCTACGAGTTTGCAGCCACGCAGAGGAGGCTGGACGCCGGCGCTGGTTCTGAAAGCCCAGACGACGAGGAAGATGAGGATCAGGATGGCGCCAGCACCAGTCCTGCCGATGTGAACTGCGTAAAAAGATCTGGGTCTGAAGTGAAGCCTAACACAAGCACGGACGCCGGTCTGGACCGCGGATACAGCCGCTTGTTCTCTGAATCCTGGGGCGAATACACAGAACCGCTTCCGTCTCAAGCTGACCTGATGCACACACCTGCCCCACGTCGTCCATCCTCCGTCAGTGACGTCATAGATCTGAGCATCAGCCCGTCGCCTGTCTCTGGAGAACCTGTCGTGCCATCGCTACCTGTAACCGGTGTCTCGCCAGGTGAGGACGGAGAGATTCCAGATCGTACTTCTGAGAGATTTTCATCATCAGTGGACGTTGAAGATAAATCTCTAGCTCTTGGACCAGAATCCGCTTCAGCACCAACTAGCACCACACCTGCAGTCTCACCTCCCCCTCCAAGCAATTCTCGGTCCGATCGCAGCCATGTGGAGTTGATCGTCCTGTCTGACTGCAGCGATGACATGGAAGTCGACCCACCTGCCATCCTTTCTCCACAAGAGAGCGCTCCCACCACTCCAAGCTACACCCATACCCAACCCACAGAGCCTCCTGAGAGACCAGTCGACACCTCCAGCCACGTACAACCAGTGGGTCACGAGAGCGTACTGGACGGCTCGGCTGAGGTTTCCTGGCTGATCCCTGCGACCCCGGAACCTTCCACTCGCAGCAGCTCGACTCAGACCTGCAGCAGCATGCGCCGCACCCAACTCTTCCCAACTTCTCGCTCTTCGTCGTCGGCTTCTGAAAACCAGACCCGAGCCTGTAACCACGACGCACCTGGACCGTCCCCAACCTTTCTCAAAAAGGTGTCTCGTTCCAGATTATCCCAAACGTCTCTCAGAGCTCATTCTGCACCCGAGCCCTGCAGCAGCACGCCCGTTCACTCAGACCCTCCTCGCCACACTCTTGACCTCCTTGGATCCTCGTCACTAAGGAACGACGAGCCACAAAGTCAAAGATCTGGACAGCTTGGACCTCTGTGTCTGAGCCCATCCGAGAGCTCGCCGTCACCATGCCGACGCTCCCAGAGATCCCAAGGAGCTGAGCCCGCAGAGGAGATCGGACTGGAAACCTCTTGCGTAAGGAACAGCTTTTTTGATGAGCCTCCCATCGCATTTGATGACTCGTGGGGTTTGGGTGGAGTCCTACCCGAGCAGGCACCCTGTTTCAGCCTGAAGCTTGACAGCAGTGGAGATCCGGGAAGTCCTCCACACAGACCCCCGGCTGATCCACACAGACACGCTGCAGTCCAGCCCGACCCTGATCCTCCGCATAATATCAGCCTGCCAGATGCTGAGACCTGGGACAGCTGGGATGAAGAGGATCGAGCTAAAGATGAAGCAGCTTCTGCTCTTCCTCTTCATCAGAGACTGGGTGCAGCGCCTCTCGCCAAGAGAGTGGCTCAGTTAAAAACTCCAGGTAACTACACAGTGCAATTTGGGACCATTATCCATTGGACGTTGTACAGTCTGTGATTGATTTTCTTTTACTGTAGTCAATTGCAAGAAGAAGAATCAAGCACCACTGATGCCCATCACACCCATGCCAAGCTACTCAGATATGGACACACCTGAGCTGAAGAACAAACTGAACAGGTGAAGCCCGATCCCTTAAAGTGCAATAATAATAATACATTACATTTATATAGCGCCTTTCACAACACTCATAATGTCACAATACTGGCAATACTTTGCCACCTTACAATCTGATTGGTTGAGAAGCGTTCCCACCATGATGATACAAGCTTAATGCACAAAAACGTGACATATACAAATAACGCAATGACCCTACAAAATAACTAAATTCTGGCATTTAAATATTTATTTTATTTTAGTTTTAGTCCTTTTTCCTTTCATTTTTGCTTACTGTTGCATAGCAACAGCTCGTTTGTTGTGGACCTACTATTTGCCGGAGGGTATTGTCCATATTAAAGCACATTCAGTATGAAATTCAGGGCTTCTTTGATTTGTTGTAAAAAAAAAAAAACTGGTATAAAAGCAATAGAAGACTCAAGGTCGTGTGTTATCGTGAATGACATCAAGGCTGCGATTACGTACGGCACTCACCTTCGGCTCATTCCTGCGACCAGATCAGAGCTGTGATGTTATTCGCAATAACACTCTCCCTTTTGTGTTCTGTTGCTTAAATAACAGTAGTAGTAGTGATAATAATGGAAGTAATGATAGTAGATATAATAATAGTAATGATAGTATAATAATAGTAATAACTAATTGTAGTAATAGTAAGGATAATGAATAGAATAATAGTAATAATAGCAATAAAAAATCTTACTCTACGCCGTTCGCACGATGGTTGTCACACAATGCACGATAATAGAAAATAAACTATAAAAAATAAGTCATAAAAAATAACATTAATAATGCAAATAATAATAGTTTCATAGTTGTAATAAGTAGTAATAATTATAATAGTGAGTGTAGAAATTTCCCTTTGGGGATAAATAAAGTACTCTATTTATCTAGTAGTAATAGTTGCAAACTACTCTAGGATTATCATTATATTATTCTCGTTTTTTTGTATTTTAGTATTTCTACTATTAATATTTTTTCTTTTTATTGATATTAATACTTCTAATGTTATGCGTATTATTAATATTACTGTTCTTCTTACATTTAAATGTCCATGCAATGAGAACAATATCTTCACTAATTTCCCTTAATGTTTGTTTTTTTTAAACAGAATAAATAAGTAAAGCTCTTGCAAATATAGAAATACTAAATAAAAAGGCAGGGCCGCTCAGTGGGTAGCATTAATCGCCTGACACCAAGAAGGTTCTGGGTTTGATCCCATATGAAGCAGTCCTCCCCCAGTCCAAAAAGACACGTGTTAGGTTAACTGGAGTTTCTAAAGGACCCTTAGTGTACGAGTGTGTGAGTGCATGCTCCCTGCGATGGATTGGTGTCCGTCTATGGTTGTTCCTGCCTTGTGCGCTGTGTCGCCGGATAGGCAACACTCTCCCACGAGCCGAACTAAGGATTAAGTGGATAAGAAAATGAATTAACAAAAAGGCACGATGTAAACCTAAGTGGAACAAGACCGATGATTGTACTGCCGTGTTCAGGATTAACATATCCTCTACCGATCTATTAAATTAATCCTGGATTTGAAATTTGTATATCATGTGGTCCCTCAGCTTCGGAGTGCGGCCGCTTCCCAAGAAGCAGATGGTGCTGAAGCTGAAGGAGATTCATCAGTACACGCACCAGCTCATGAGCTCCAGTTCGGAGGAGGAGGCGGCGTCACCCCGCGCACGCCCAAAACCAGCACAGGCCCACCCTGCAGGTCTGGCTTTCAAAAAGCCTGCAGCACCCCCTCACGTCTCTCCAAGGAAACTGCAGTTTAATGAGGAGGAGCAGGACGTGCTCCCTTTGTCTCAGGAATCCAACAGCTCCAACGCCTCCTCCACCGCCGAGTCCGACAGGTAATTAGCCGGATTTGGTGCCATGAGTGAGATGGAGACGGTGTGACGTGATGAACTGGCATTTTGTCCTTCCTCCCTGTAGGGTTCAGACTCATCGTGTGCTCAGACTGATATCGATCTGATTCGTTTATGACCTGTAACTGCGTCTGATCTCTGCAGGTCGAATCCAGAGTTATGCGAGTCTGAAGACGACGGTTCGGATGCCGAGGGCATCACTGCCTCTCAGGCCGCGGTGAGAGAGAAAGATAAACTCTTGGCGGTGCGATCGTTTATCCTGTCCGACCCCCTGCTGTACAGCCAGTTGCTGCAGTACCAGCCGCTCTCGCTCTGTGACCTCAAGGCCAGGCTCCGGACTGCAGGCATAAGACTGGCCACCGCCAAGCTTCTGGACTTCTTGGACTCGCAGTGCATCACCTTCAGCACAGCCAAGCCGGGTCAGCTGGCGCCCTCACGCAGGAGAGCCCGTGGTGGAGGCAGGGGCAGGAAGAGGGGCGCTAAGGTGGTTCTGTGATTTGGGTGAGTGTAGTCAAGTATGTGCACAGGTACAAAAAACAAACCAAACAAAACGGACCACAAAGCAGAGGAACAGTGAATCTTGTCAAGTTTCAACCAGTATGATTTCTACGCGTAGCCTCTGGAGACAGTATAGTCCCCCTCATGGAGCTGCACCCGGAGGCTCTCCTATAAGACTGTCATATGCAGCTCTCACAGGACGCTCTCCTTAGATCCTGTCATGCAGTTTGTTTATAGGGTCTTATATTCCCTGTCATGCAGCTCACCCAGGAGGCTCTCTTGTAGGCCCTCTGATTGAGCTGCTTCACAGTGCTCTATAGGAGGTATACCTCTGGTGCAGCTTAGCCACAGCTCTCTTCATAGTGCCTGCTATGCTGCTTGTTCAGGCTGCGTGCTGTAGGCTCTGCTATAAGCCTGGCCATGGAGCTCATCCACAGGGCTCTTGCAGTCCTTCTCAGGTAGCTCTTTCATGGAGTTATCCCTGGTGTTGCAGGAGGGCCTGATGAATGAGCTGCAGTGTATAGGAAAGCCTCCAGGAGGAGCTGCGTGAGAAGGACTGTAACTGGGTTTAAAAGGATTCTCTCAGGGTTTAATCCCATTTTTAAGAAGGCAAAACATTTCTCATGTATTATCATCTTTGTTTTGTAAAAACGTGGTATTTTATATCAAATTAAAACAATTGCCTCTTAATCCCGACACCGTGCGTTGCTTCCCAGGTGATTACCGGCGCCAGTCATTTCAGACTGATCCCTACTACTGAGAAAAGAATTTTACAAATAGAATGATATAATTAAACTGTCATTAGTGTCAGTTCTATTTTCGGGGCAGTCTGAGGGCGTAAGAAAGAGCGCACACAAAGTCTCGAAATAGTTTACTCTTTATCTTTTTTTTTCTTTCACAATTTTATGCAAAGACCAGGCAAGAAAAAAAACAGACATCCGATTTCAGCTCACACACAAACAGCAGCAGAAGGAAAATCTCACATCTCTCAACATGTGTTTAGTGCAGTTCTGATTCAGAACGGGCCCCTCGCCAACCCCCTTCCCCCCCAAATAAAGTCCAGCTCTCTCATCACAGTTCTCTGCTGCACCTCCGCTACTCGCCTGTCACGAGGGGCTAGCGATGGTGGCCAGGAAACGCTGCGCCCACCACTCCTCCAGGTCGATCGGCACAAAGTCTGCAGACAGAGAGAAAGAGAGAGAGGGGCGGTCAGACAGCCAAGTTCAGGTCCAGTCAGCTCTTAGCTTACACTTTAATCCCAAAAAAGTTAAACCTAAATCAGAACAAAGTCCAGTCTAGACTGGGTTAATAAACGTTTGTTTTTAAAAGCAATGTTTCTCAACCAATCATGCTTCTCCAAGCAAGAGCAACATTCTATAAAATACCTTCATGTGATGCTTTGCTGTTAAACATCAACCTGCATTTAATTGGTCAGAAATAACTACAGGTCCGGGCCGCTTATATATCTCCACACACACAAACCTACATGGCCCTGTGTGAAAAAGTGATTGCCCCCTAAACCTAATAACTGGTTGGGCCACCCTTAGCAGCAACAACTGCAACCAAGCGTTTGTGATAACTTGCAGTGAGCCTTTACAGCATTGTGGAGTAATTCTGGCCACTCATCTTTGCAGAATTGTTGTAATTCAGCCACATTGGAGGGTTTTCGAGCATGAGCAGCCTTTTTAAGGTCATGCCACAGCATCTCAATAGGATTCAGGTCAGGACTCTGACTAGGCCACTTCAAAGTCTTCATTTTGTTTTTCTTCAGCCATTCAGAGGTGGACTTGCTGCTGTGTTTTGGATCATTGTCCTGCTGCAGAACCCAAGTTTGTTTCAGCTTGAGGTCATGCAGAGATGGCTGGACATTCTCCTTCAGGATTTTTTGGAAGACAGCAGAATTCATAGTTCCATTTATCACAGCAAGTCTTCCAGGTCCTGAAGCAGCAAAACAGCCCCAGACCATCACACTACCACCACCATATTTTACTGTTGCTATAATGTTATTTTTCTGTAATGCGGTGTTGCTTTTACGCCAGATGTAATGGGACACGCATCTTCCAAACAGGTTCAACTTTTGTCTCGTCAGTCCACAGAATGTTTTCCCAGAAGTCTTGAGGATCATCAAGATGTGTTCTGGAAAAACTGAGACGAGCTTTAATGTTCTTTTTGCTCAGCAGTGGTTTTCGTCTTGGAACTCTGCCATGCAGGCCATTTTTGCGCCATCTCTTTCTTATAGAGTTCACTAACTGACCCAAACCGATTTTTTTTCCGACCTCTTTCAGCCAAAATTTCAGTGCATCTCTAGTATGTGTACATTATGTCTAAATCTGCAGGTGGAAGGTAAAACAGTGTTTGTGTGTTACTGACTCTTCATGCTGGGGCTGGGATTCCTTTCAGTGTATTGCACTGGACCTTTCCCGTTCTCCGGTTGAGCTCCGTCACCCAGCTTCTGCTCCACCTCCTGCCATGCTACACACACACACACACGTCAGTATCAGTAGTACAGCACTGGATAAACAGTTGTACATTAACTCTTATGGGTCTTCATCTATTTTTGGTGTGTTTGCTTTAGTTTTTGTCTTTATAGAAAAGCTTTAAAATGTTACCATGCAAGCACAACCAAACCCACGGTTTAAATGTTCAGCGACATAACACACTGCATCCATTTCCCATAAACCCACAAACAAATAAATCCAGTTTAAAATGCAAGGTGGTTACACAAGCAGCTAGTTAAATTAAGAATGAAAATAGAATAAACATGTAAATATAATTTATGTTTAATGTGCTGTAACTATGACAATCGAAGCTACAGGATCTAACGTTTGATTCTGTTTGTTTATATGATTGAAAATGCTAATGATATTCCAGTAAAAGCAGCGACTGTCCTGTAGCAGTTTAACCATCAAACCAAACACGAGATTCTTTTTATACGTTCTATGTTACTTATTATATCCGTGTCACCCAAACTACCAGACTTGGCACGCTCAAGACGTTATGAAGCCATGTCACTTTGCATCACGTGGGCGTGACCCCATAGGGTTAATCACTGAGTGTAATGTACAGGAATAACAGGGTGATTTAACATCGGTCTTCCTAAACGAGAGGGGAGAGGCAGCTGATGCTTCATTTCATTTGCTCTTCCTCCTCTGTTTCTGCATAAGTGCGTCCTGCTTTATTTAGACTGTTTGTGTTAAATATAGTTTATACAGTGTTTTTTATTTATATATGCATGTGTGTATTTTATATATATATGAGAGAGAGAGAGAGGGAGAGTTGATAGATATATATATATATATATATATATATATATATATATATATATATACACACACACACACACACATATACACACATACACACACCCTTTCTGACTCGGGTGTGATGTAACGTTCTAACTGGTGTCTCAGCTCTCATGAGCTGGTTTTGGGTCTGCTGTTAGCAGGGTTCAGTCTGAGGACGTGTGCCGGAGGGAGATGAGAGCAGTTGCGAGTGTGTAAAGTAAGACTATTCCTTTTTACTCCTAGAGTTGGATGTTCATAAAGCACCTTTAGCTCTTCATGACAACCTCCAGTACAACGGCTGTAACCAAATACACAACCTACAGCAACATTCTGTTCTGCTCTGCATGTTTCCATAAAGAATGGGTGTTCAGTTAGAGGTAACCTGATTACCATATTTTGCGGACCATAAGGCGCACTTAAAATCCTTTAACTTTCTAAAAAATCGACAGTGCGCCTTAAAATGCGGTGCGTGTAATGTATGAATTAATTCTGGTTGTGCTTTCTGACCTAGAACCGATTGTAGATGGTACACGGCGCTCATAAATCTGTCAAAATGTTTTAGCACGGCTTGGTAAGTTACGAAGCTCACGGCCACCGTAGTGCGCAGCATCGCGGAGTAATATGGTATGTGCTTCAGCATTAGGGTACGTGCATTCATTCATTCATTTCCGAAGCGGATTTCAAACCCAACGCTATCAGTCACGCAGTACAACATGGACATAGAGCAGCTGTGAGAGAATTCAACATTAACGAATCAATGGTATGGAAGTGGAGGAAGCAAGAAGACGCCCTGCGCCAGGTAAAGACCAAACTGAGCTTCCGAAGGAACTTAAGAGTTTTGTTTCATTTAATGCGCTTTATAGCCTGGAAAATACGGTATAGCATTGCTCACTTCTTTGCTGTGGATTTTATAAATGAAATGAAGTGACACAGCCTGTGCAGGAACAAACATAAATGACATTCCTATACATTTCAATGCAACAATTCTAGAGGTATAATGATACAATCCGCTCACGAATTCAATTTTATCACGATTATCGATGTGACATTCGAGAAAAGACTGTTTTTGTTTGTGATTAAAAAAAACATTTTTTCAATCGATTTACTGTTTGAATGTGTTGATACTGGGTCTAAAAGAATAATCAGGTCATTTAAAGGTTTTATATAAAAGCTAAATTAAAAGTAAGTGTTTAAATTAGCAGCAATACAATATTGTACAAAAGTATTAGGCCAATATTAGATGTTTTAAGCAATGGTCTAATGACCATATATAACATTTTCAACGATGGGACCCCAAAACTAAAAATTTGGATTCGTCATTCCATAATACTCTTTTCTACTGATCTTCATTCCAATCTTTGTGAGCTTCAGCATATTTTAGCCATATCATCCTGTTCCCCATCCGAAAAGGTTGTTTCTTGGCTGCTACCCTTCCAAAAAGACCATGCCTGATCAAGCTTCTTCAAACTGTAGAGTTAACTTGGCATCCCGATGCTGCTATTGCTCAAGTATAAGGGAAGGTCACACTAAATAATTGCCACTGTAGCCTACAACAGCTGTTTATTCGATTATCTTCTTCAGTTTTTTAGTACTGCATACAAATTTCCTTTATTTTCTGGTTGTATTATAATAAAGAGACTGAGAAATATTTACATATGGTCATTATGCTGCTGCTAAAACAATCATATATCTAATCCATTGGTGGTCTAAGTTTTTTCCACAGTACTGTATGTCCAAATATGTAATTTAACCAGGAGAGTTTCATTTTTTTTACCTAAGTTTAGTTCTTCATGCTGAATATTTTTGGCTTTCAAAGAGAAAAAAAGCTTGGTGAAAATGTAGAAAGTTGTCTCTCCTGCATCAGAAGGTCGTGTCTGAACCCTCACCCCTCCCTCACAACACCAATGCAGCCTTCACTCCTCCCGTATCTAAACGAAACCCTGAACCATTGGCCTGCACCATTAAATCCATCTCCTCCTATCAGGACAGTGTCATGGACAGTCTGAGCTCACGCCTCCATCCCAAACACAACTGAATTAATTCCTGAACTTACCTTCGTAGACGAACCTCACATTCTCTTCATGTGCTGGGGTGAAGCCTTCGGCCGTGTTCTCCTCTTTGGGTGAGGTGGATCTGAGGAAACGCTTCGTGTTCAACCGCTGGAATACAATTTTAGGAGCAGGAGAGCTGCAGAGGAACCAAACATAATTCACTCACAAAGAGAAGGATAATTAGGTTGGCTTGAAAAAGCCAACGTACTGTTATTCTAGATCTTATTATTATCTTTAATTAATTTATTCTTCTTGTCCTAAATTTTGTACCGTTTTCATGGGTCACAGTTTTTGAGCTACGGTCACGAAATTCAGCATGGACGTAGAGCCCATACGGGAATGGTGTGCTTGTGCTTTTGGGGCCGATGGGACTCAAAGTCCAAAATTTGGCCCATAGGAAATAATGGGGTTTCAATGATCAATGACCATAATTCGGTCAATTTTTGAGCTACAAACACGAAACTCGGCATGGTCGGACCTGGGCTGACCGAGACCCATAATCTCAACTTTCGGACAGATAACACTCTTTGATCACTTTCTATCACTCTTTAAAAATCACTCCATTCATTTAATAGGGCAGAAGCTAGAGTGATTAATTCACTTTTTCACTGAACAAACTTCTCTAAAATCCTGATACTTTCACCTAGAAACTCCATTTTAACTGCAAATGGTAGAGATACTTCCCCTTCATAATTCATCAAAAGATGGCATCGCTAAACAAATTATTTCTCGAGTTGCTGGTCCTGCGATGGTCTGGAGTATGGTATGTCTGCACCCAGTGTTTTGCCACACTGATCAGGAAAAGTGAGTTTTGAACCCTACAAACATCCTGGCCAAACCACATGATCTGATGAACTGAACCAGCAGAAGCAGGTTATTTATTCTGTATTTATGAAAAAACACTGTCGGACTTGTCATTGTACCAAAGTTCACTAGTACGTCCTGTTTTGAATTCTGAATTTCAGACCCACAATTGATTTTGTGTGCGCTTTATATAAATAAATATAACTTATATCTACAGCAATTAAGAGTCCAAGTGTGAACTGAGTGTGTTTAACAAGACAATAGTGGAAGGAAGTTAGGACCTGAATTTAGATCAGTTTGTGTTTTTAGGACAAATAATTCAACCCCAACCCCCAGCCTGGTCTGTATTTACACCTGTTGTTTTTGGTACTGGCTGAAGCAAATGGAGCCGATGGGGGAGAAGGACAAGCACAAGGTCAAAGAGTCCACACACTTACCATATAACAAAGATGTCTGCACATTATGTGTGTATGTGGGGGGTGAGAGGTGGTCATTACTCACTTTGAATCTAACCAGTGTGTGCGTTTGTGCTTCAGGTCAGTGGCTTTACCCTCGATCTGCTGCTGCATGGGACCTGCAACAAACGTTATTAAACGTCTCGATCACTTGTATTCAGAGTCTTTAAAAAGAGCAGCACTGCGTAGAACAGATTAAACGTTGTTAAGAAATTTTACTTCTGTTAAAAATATATCTATTTTAAGACTAAACTGGGTTTGCTTCAGTAAGCACTGATTCGTTAAGGAGTAACGTAATTCATGAGTCGATTCACTGGTATAATCCGTTTTGGTGGAACAGAAACAAAATGCATGAGAACATGTGAATAAGGCAGCTCCAGTAGCAGTGGATCAGTGGTAAGCACCAGGATAAATAGGGGTAAAAGTGGATGCTTTGCTTTGTAAATAAAGAAAATAATCCAGCAAATAAAACTGAGTCTTCGGTATAGTAAGACTAAAAAAGTAGTACTTGTGAGAACTATTATTTTAAAAATGCAAGTAAGCAGCACAGCATTGTGAAGAAGATATATAATGCTCTTCGCGAATAAAAGCGGTTCTTTAGTACTTTTTCTTTTGCTACCTTAATTTCAAAACAGACTCTTTCCTATTGTTAATCAAGTTCACTACTTCGGGTCGCAGGAGGACGAATCGACTCCAATTCCAAATATTGAGAAATAGTCGATTCTAAACAACTCTATAATCGAGTCGAGTCTTTAAACAAACTGATTCACGCAAGCAAAGTTGAATAGTATCAAACGTTTCGGCTCTGCATATACGAATACGTTTGTCAAAAGTTCCTGAATTTTTAGGGTTCAATCACCGTTAGTTGAACCGAAAACAAACTACACAGAATTCGGCAAATACTAAAGCAAGTCAGACTCTTTGATGAGGTTCTAACGGCAGGAGAATTCACATGGAATAAGTGAGGCAAACCTAGTCCGCTACAATTGTACAAATGTGCACACTATATGCCATGTTTAGTATATATTACACAATTTTCAGGCAATCCTAAACCTCCTAAACATACGCTTCCATAATCGAGTCACTGAAGCATGCGAGTTACCCAATCTTTGGTTATTCCCATTAACCTACTAAAACACGTGCTGCTTTAGAGCTGTTCTTTAACCTCCCACAAAACACCAAGACAAACACTTCAGAATCATTAAACATTTAATGTGCAGTCTCAGTGCACTGTTTGGTCACCCTGGTTTAAGTTTAACATATCTCCAAGACAATCCAGTACTTAGACCTTACAGAAACATAAGTGCACCAGAACCCTGGTCCTGAAGAAGGTTCTGTGCTTCATCCCGACTCAGTTTTGGAGAAAAAGTGGAACCCAGAGATTTGAAGACCTGGTATTCCACTTCGTCTCCAAATCTGCTTCCTTCTGCAAGAACGCTAGAACCCAAACAGAACTTTGAGGCGAGAAGAACCAGCAGAACCTCTGAGGAACCCTTCTGGTTTAAGATGAAAGCGTGTGCAGGGGGAAAGTCGCACCTGTTCTGCGTTGTGTCACCAGTTTGCTCGGGCCTCTGGTGATTGTGTACATCATGTGAGAGTTGTGCGTCCTCCAACCCACACCTCAGGCTTCCTCGGGGTTTTCACTCCACGGTTCAACGTGACGGAGATCCGCGCCACTCCGAGCCCGGTCCTGCTGCTCCCAGATGGTTCCTGAACGGTCACCTGATGGTTCGTGGTTGGCTCCTGGACGTGCCGCAGGTAGGTCAATGAAGGTGAGCGCGCAGGACGAGTGTGTTAAAGGTCGCACGATGTTGAGCGAGAATTTTCCTCCTGTCTACGCAAGGACACACCGCTCTCTGAAGCTCCAATGACACGCCGGTCTCGATCCGAGAAGGTCACCTGCAGCCAGCCCATGGTCACGTCACACCACGCCCCCTGTAGAGGAGGGTCCATATTCTGGTCGCGTTCCAAATCAACGGTAGGCTAAATAAACTAGCCATACAGTACTGCACCACGCGGTTTACGACGTAGCTACGTGCAGCAAGTGCTGACTAGGTAGGCTGTACTAGAGTGGAGCAGGTTGAAAAGAAGCTACCCTAAGTTTAAACATCCTAGTACACTCCTATAATAATGATGGACTAATTTGGGACGCGTCCTCTGCTCTAAGCACGTGTTTAACAGCAGACGCTGCTCTGTGTTGCCAGATTGGACTGAAATCACACACACGCTGGTTTGGTTACATAACCTATTACTGTATATTGCTTTACAAGTTAGTTTTAATTTTGAGCTTAGTTTTCATTCGTTCTCTGAGTGCATATGTGGTTTTAGCTTTAGTTTAAAATTGTATTATTTCATTTAATTATATAAACTAAAACACTATGAGCAAAGTAGTTAAACTACTATGTAACTATGGTAATGTCCAGTTAACATCCGTTTCGGTTTGACAGAACGTAAGGTGCACGTTAAACAGTGTACACCTGTATATATCTTTTTTCTTTCATAACTTTGAAAATTTTATATATATATATAACTTTTTAAACAGGTTCACATTTTAACTATTATAAAAATAATTTAAAATCTGACCTTGACTCAGTTTTATAAACAACTACACGTACAAGATTGTGCACAATATTAAATCAAATTAAACATAAATTTGTTGCAGCAGCAGTTCATTAGCTCAACACCACAGAGATCTGAGTTTTAGTCCTGGCAGTACATGACAGCTGTGTTGGGCATCAAACTTGACCATGGGTGAGGGAGGCAAGGCTGGATGGGGGAAAGCCAGGAATGCCATCTGTGTGGAGTTTGTATGTTCTACCCATGTCTGAGTGAGTTTCCTCTGAGTACTCCCCAATTCTGACGACAAGCTTTAGGTCTTTTGGCATCTCTGACTGTCAGTAAGTGTGCATGCTCAACAATGGGCTGGTGCCCTATCTAGGGTTTAATTCCTGTCTTGTGTCCTGTGCTGCCAGTCTGGCCCAGACTGCCTGAATTTCTGAATCCTTATTACAGTTAAAAAAAAAGAAAAACTACAAAAGAATGCTTTATTAAACTAGCATTACACACTATGATAAAAAACTACATGTTACCTAAAATGCTCACTCTAAAACTAACTGAAAAGAAATTGGAACCAGACTTGAAATATCTTTAAATAAAACCATAATTCCCGTGAACCACAATATGAATGAACTGTTACTTTTCTCAGATCAATTACATAAAAAATATTCCATCCTACTAATAAGATCACTAAAACAAACTATAACAACTAAGCAACAGAAACACGTTTAACCAAAGTGAAGTGTTTATTTATATATGAAATGTTACTTCAACCTGGCAACCCGGGACTCCACGTGTAGGTCAGTAGGTGAAAGGTTTTGCGCGTGTATGAACTCAAATACTCGTTATAACGTGGTGAAAGCATACAATTTATTGAACCCTGAAACCTTTTCACATAAGTCGTTTTCATTAAAAAACATTAAACAATATTTTTATTGAGTGTTATTAGACGCTACGTAAACACTGCGCAACATGCGCGCAGCACACATCCAGCTCGAGCGTGTTTGTTTGAAAGCCGATCAGACGGATTAACCGCCAGTCTGTTGTAAAGTCGAAACGCACGATTTAACCATGATCTCTAGTGTCATTCACTATCAGAAGTCGACAGCACATTTTATAAATGCCAGGGCGCAATTTATGCAACTCTCACAGAAAATACACACGTCCTCACTCATATTTAGCCAAATAAACTTTCAGAATAATTTGGGCGCGAGCAAACCCGCGGGACTGTGAGTACAGCTCACCTTAAATACCAAATAAAATCATGTTAAATTAATCCTTTTTCGCCAAACCTGAGTGAAGGAATGATGCAACACTTGCATTATAACACGCAACACACCACCAGAACGACTAACTTTAACCGTCACTTAAATCACATTTCTATTAATTAAATTCTCTCACATCATACATAATATGTACACATTCATTTATTTAAATAGTAAACTATGCCATTTATCTATTTACAGATCCTACATGTATTTCTAAGAACTTCTCTAAGCAGCAATGCTGGTGCTAGTGCCACAGCTTTAGGGTCCACGTTTGAACCTTAACTCTGGTTCTTCTGTGTAGCAATTCTACACTTGCATCTCAAATGAGAATACAACAGTTTTTATATATTTTACTTTAGAACTGGATGAACATTTTTTAAATAACATAATTTTATAGTTTCGACTCAAAAAAGAAAGAAAAGTGTTGTCCACTGTCAATATATTTGGTTTTCACATCTCAATTTCATTGTTGTTTTGTTTATTCAGGATCAGTGGCTATTTCCGACATACACAATGTTATATCAATACACAAGGTTACATCGAAACTAGTTGTACATACTCCGATTGGGCCAATTTAGCGTAGTCAGTTAACCTAATACATGCCCTGAACTGTGGGACCAAAGTGGAGTACCTGGAGTAAACCCATGTGGACACACGAAGGACATGCAAACTCCACACAGGTAGAGACCGAGGTCAGGATCGAACCGGGGACACTGGAGCTGTGAGGCACTAACCACTGCGCCACCGTGACGCCCAATTTCATTTTTTTATCCCATCGTGGGGATACAGGTTCATCCCCATCTGGATGTGATGCAAACAAAATGGTATTGGTTTGATAGTTGGATGTAGTTTTAAACAGGATTCTCACTTCAGCCCTGACACTGTTTGTATAAGAATGTGTAAGGTCATATTTGATATAAGCCTCAAACCGTCTAAGGTTTATACACATTATACATCTTTGGTTATTATTTATATGTCAGGTTTGTAGCACCTAGTATTTTCTGATTAAAACTTATTGGTGGTTAATATTTTTTTACTAGTTTGTTCCTTGGACTGGTTGTGACAACATTATTGATAAACAACCCTGTAACCAGGGATGCCAACAATTTTAGCATATTGAAGGAAATTACAGGAGCCAGATCAACCAGCTGGCATGTTTCTGGGATGTGGTCACAGGACGAGCCCAACAAACTTCACAAACTGTAACTGGAGGCAGGACTATAGAGCTACACAGCACCAATAATACAACACAAAGAGACCGTATTTAGAGAACTGAAATTCTTTGTTCTTACTCATGACGAAACAATAAATATCAGAATCAGAATAATTCTAATTACCAAGTGTAAAGCTGTAAGTAATCCAGTGTTATGCGAACTTAAGTCAATCATTTAAAAAGGCAACCAATTTCTAACACTTGTCGATTTAAAAGCTTGAGTATTATTAATGCACTAGCTGGTACTGACTACAAATCTGAAAGCAAATGAAGGTGTTACTGTAACATTTAATCTATTTTCCTAGTGCAAATAATCAGAATTCATGTAATAAATAATCTCATATCAAAGCTAAACAGAAACAGTGTTGGACTTTGGAGTAAGAAGTTCTTAAATTTCCAGGGTCTGCAGATCGACTTTCCTCAGGAATCTGCTGAGGAAATGAGCTCCATAAGATACAGTCAGAGTTAAAGCTGAACCTGCAGCCTGATTAAAATAGGATCAGGAATGCTGATCAACATTGTGTCCGGTGCAGATAAGCCGTGAGCTGTAATCGCGTAAGGATTGGTAAACTAAAGCTTTAGTTAAAGTAATCATTAACTTGTTGATTAAGAGTTAGAAAGAGATAAAACCAGTATAACAAAGCGTTGTGGTTTATGTGCAGTATATAGTGAATGGGGTGTGTGGTTTGGGACACACCCACAGTGGACTGAGTTACACTCCTCTACTCCTGGGCAAAAAAACAAAAACAAAAACAAAAACAAAAACAAAAACAAAAAAGGGCCAAACCCAAAGTTGCAAAATCAATGTTGCTCCACTCAGTGGTAATGTCTTCAAATATCTAATGAGTAGAAATGTTTTCCAGTTAGTTTGTGTTTAACATGAGACCAAATATTCTCTAAAGGATTCTAATCTGGACCAAACCATGAGCCTGTTGGCCTGTGGCAGATCGCCAACTAACAATTAATCTTTCACAAAGAAAACAAGACAAAGGACATTTAAGAAGATTTTGAACACAGTCGGGTTAGTTTGAGTTTTATATCAAACAATTAAATGTTTTGAATCATTTTGTCTGTGTGTACATGAATACTATGTAAGTGAATTTCTGTTTGCAGTTGTTAACCCCTAGTCGACTGCAGTGATGAGCAAATGGTGACACAGCAGTGCTTTTTCTTAGTTCTTGCTCATTTCTAGTCTCTGACCTTTTTTTTTTGCTCAGGAGTGTATTCCATACAGTATACTGAATAGTGTCCACTGTAGAGGTGTTTGTGTGCATGATATAATGAAAAGTGTGTGGTTTGTGTACTTTGTGCAACATATCAAAGGTCGTGATTAAATAAAATGAAAACTATACAACATCAGACTGATTATAAACAGTCTGTTTTGCCGGTTTCATGATGTATAACAGCTCAGTACAGGATATTAATTAATGAAACCTATAAACAGAGCTTTAAGATTAGTCATTGAGAGACACGCTCCATTTACAAATAATGATCTGTTGTCTAAACCAGCATATAAAGTGGATTGTCTGTGTGTCTGTGTGTGTGTGTGTGTGTGAGAGAGAGAGAGAGATATATTCAGTAGTGCGGCTCGCAGTCCTCAGTCAGACTGTCAGTGATGTAATTGATGTTTAGTTGTTGGTGGTAGAATTGTTTCTCTACACCACTGTTCACCGTCCATGCTACCACCTCCACCCCACGCTCCGACCAGTACTGTACCGTGTCCCTGTGCACACACACACACACACACACACATAATTATATACACTCCATACATACATACATATTATATACACTGCCTGGCCAAAAAAAGGTCACCACCTGAATTTAACTAAGCAAATACTTAAATAGTTAAAAAAAGAGCCTCCCATCGGATAATTACTGCACTGGTGATTAAGGTTCAGCTGACAAGCAGTTATAGAACCCTAACTGATGCAGTGAGTAGCTTCCAATTTGTTAAACAACCATGTCGAAAGACACACCCTGTGGTCGTGTTTCAGAAGGGTCAGATTGTGAAATAGTGGTTCAGGGAGCAGGAGCCATCATTTTGACACATGGATTGTCCACCACAGAGTCCAGAGCTGAACCCCATTGAGAATCTTTGGGATGTGCTGGAGAAGACTTTGCACTGTGGAACAAATCTCCCATCATCAATATAAGATCAAGAGAATGCAACTCTGGACAGAGGAAAATGTTGTGACATTGCAGAAGCTTGTGGAAACGATGCCACATCAAACATGTGCCTTAATCAAGCTAATGGCGGCCCAACGAAATATTAGAATGTTTGACCTTTTATTGGGCCAGGCAATGTATATTGTACAGAAGGCTACCATTAGATTTGTTGTTTTAGCAGTGGTATAATGGCCATATAATTCGTCACTCCATAATTCTTTTATGCTCCATTTTTCCACTGAACTTCATTCTAATCTTTATGAGCTTTAGCGTATCTTAGCCTTTTCACTCTGTTCCCTTTCTGAAAAAGTGGTTTCTTTGCTGCTACCATACCAAAAAGACTGATCAAGCTTCCTCAGACTGGAGAAGGGTAAACTTGCCATCCTGATGAAGCTGTCACTTATGTTCCTGATAATACACTCTATGCTGTTGACGCAGCATAACTTTTGAAGTAAGCATTCCCTCCTTTATATTTAAATGATACAGTGGTGCCTGAAAGTTTGTGAACCCTTTAGAATTTTCTATATTTCTGCTTACATATGACCTAAAACATTATCAGATTTTCACACAAGTCCTAAAAGTAGATAAAGAGAATAAAGCTCTAGGATTAGCAGTTAATTTGAAGGTGAAATTAGAGTCAGGTGTTTTAATCACTGGCATGACAATCAGGTGTCAATCAGGTGTGAGTGGGCAGCCTGTTTTATTTAAAGAACAGGGATCTATCAAAGTCTGCTCTTCACAACACACGTTTGTGGAAGTGTATCATGGCACGAACAAAGGAGATTTCTGAGGACATCAGAAAAAGAGCTGTTGATGCTCATCCGGCTGGAAAAGGTTACAAAATCATCTCTAAAGAGTTTGGACTCCACCAATCCACAGTCAAACAGATTGTGTACAAATAGAGGAAATTCAAGACTATTGTTACCCTCCCCAGGAGTGGTCGACCAACAAAGATCACTCCAAGAGCAAGGTGTGTAATAGTTGTGTGAGGTCACAAAGGACCCCTGGGTAACTTCTAAGCAACTGAAGGGCTCTCTCACATTGGCTAATGTTAATGTTCATGAGTCCACCATCAGAAGAACACTGAACAACAATGGTGTGCATGGCAGGGCTGCAAGGAGAAAGCCACTGCTCTCCAAAAAGAACATTGCTGCTCATCTACAGTTTGCTAAAGATCACGTGGACAAGCCAGAAGGGCTATTTGAAAAAATGTTTTGTGGACAGATGATACCAAAATAGAAACTTTTTTGCATTTTAAAAGAAAAGCATTATGTTTGGAGAAAGGAAAAACACTGCATTTCAGCATAAGAACCTTATCCCATCTGTGAAAACATGGTGGTGGTAGTATCATGGTTTGGGGCCTGTTTTTGCATCCATCTGGGCCAGGGACGGCTTGCCATCATTGATGGAACAATGAATTCTGAATTATATCAGAGAATTCTAAAGGAAAATGTTCAGGACATTTGTCCATGAACTGAATCACAAGAGAAGGTGGGTCATGCAGCAAGACAACGACCCTAAAGCACACAAGCCGTTCTACCAAAGAATGGTTAAAGAAGAATAGTTTTCATGTTTTTGGAATGCCATGTCAAAGTCCTGACCTTAATCCAATGGAAATGTTGTGGAAGGACCTGAAGTGAGCAGCTAATGTGACTGACGAAACCCACCAACATCCCAGAGCTGAAGCTGTTCTGTACGGAGGAATGGGCTAAAATTCCTCCAAGCCGGTGTGCAGGACTGATCAACAGTTACAGGAAACATTTAGCTGCAGTTGTTGCTGCACAGGGGGGTCACACCAGATACTGAAAGCAAAGGTTCACATACTTTTGCCACTCACTAATATGTAATATTGGGTCATTTTCCTCAATAAATAAATGACCAAGTATAATATTGTTGTCTCATTTGTTTAACTGGTTTCTTTTTATCTACTTTTAGGACTTGTGTGAAAATCTGATGTTGTTTTAGGTCATATTTATGCAGAAATATAGAAAATTGTAAAGGGTTCACAAACTTTCAAGCACCACTGTGCTTATATTGTATCATTTTACACTCCATGTCTAATTTGGTATTTTTACTTCTTATGGCTACAAATGATCGCAATAAATCAACAAAAACTTAAAACTGCGAGACTGAGGAGACAAAAACACTCATATTTTGCATCAACTTTATTTACTTTATGTTTATGGTCAGGATCTACTTGAGGAGCAATAGCTGCTGTAAATGTGGTTAATGTTTAAAGACTTTTGATTGTAGAGTTAGTTTAGCTTGATAAAGACCTGTGAGTGATTGTGCAACATGCAAGCAAACACTATCTAAAACTCTGTTGTTTGGCTTACAAGCTTCAGTGTCTTGTTTGTGTGACGATACATTTGAGGAGACTCACATGGAGATGAAGTTCTTCTGCAGAAGGAAAGACGAAACGCCACACAGTTTCCACAGCAGGTGATGATGCGCCCAGTCCAGCAGCACGTCAAGCACCTGCATCCACTGCTGTTTCCATGGCGACTGGAACCGCGGCGACCCATCTCCAAACCGACTCAGGCTCCAGGGCCGATGGGTGAGCGCCGTCACTACGTCCGGGTCAGCCTGTCTCATCTGAACGACACGTATGCATCTTAATATCAGCTCTGGACCTGCATACTTACTCAAAACTACACAGTTCACAGAGACTGTTCTAACTCGGTTGATGTGTTTACAGACTATTTGGTTAAATGATGCACACATATGTTAGAGTTAATGTCTTTATTAATTTTTAAACATTATATTACATTCTTAGCTTTTTATTCATGCTTTTGTTTGACAGTGCTTAATGAAAAACTGAATGTTATGCTTTGAGTGTTCTCATCAGAACCGTCTGACCTTATCAAGAATGTTTTTTGCTTATGCTCCTGTGATTCAAACTTCTCACTAGTGCAGTCTGTCCTCCAAGGACAATTCTCAACAAGTCTGTGAGAATGACCATTCTGTCAAAAACCACGACACTCCATCTATTGTGGTTGTGATTCAGAAAAAATGATGTGACATGGACACGTTACCCTGTAGATGACTTTGGGCTCAAAGGAGCAGACAATGCTGGAGTTGTAGAGCACCGGATGTTTTTGATAGAGCTTCTTCAGAGCTGCTGCTGCCTGCACAGAGAGGAACATCAAATTATACAAGTGCCTGAGCATCAAGGAATAATTTTAGCAAAGTCCTTCAGCCGAAGTACGTCAGTGCCCATAGACTGCTTCTTTACAGTTCTTTTGTTGATCTTACCTTTTCTGGATGCCCTTTGACATCAAAATAGATGATGAGCTGGTGTTTGATGCATTCCTCCACAGCCTCCTCCAGAGTGGGAACCTTCTCTCCTCGAAAGCGCTCACTAGGGGAAAACAACACAGCTGGACTCAACATCTGCCGTCAGTCCACAGTTTTATTCTCTCTCTCTCTCTCTCTCTCTCTCTCTCTCTCTCTCTCTCAAGATACCTAAATCTGTGTTTGGCGGCTGCATCCAGTTTTCTTATTTCTGCAAAGCGCAGCTTGCTGAGGGGTCCTGATCCATT
The DNA here is from genome assembly GCA_025084515.1 of Ancistrus triradiatus. Lineage (NCBI taxonomy): Eukaryota > Metazoa > Chordata > Actinopteri > Siluriformes > Loricariidae > Ancistrus > Ancistrus triradiatus. The sequence goes on from JAJAGP010000162.1 coordinate 280,383, forward strand.
GGTAGTCCGGTCCACGGTGTCATCGTGCATTAGTATGGGAACGCTATCAGCGGTGAACTCCAGGTCCAGCTCCACTCCTGTCGCACCGTTAGCGCTGGCCTAGGAGGTGACATCAGGACAAGAACGACACAGGGAGCCACAATTCATCATGTGACTGAAAGATCGTTGTTCAAGAACATCATGAATTCTTCATGGCGTGGACTCAACAAGGAAATTAAAACATTTCTTTAAGAGGAATCCTGTGCAGTAAGCTGGAGATTCGTCAGTTGCAATTTAATCCTGTTCTACCTGTTCGGGAACCAGTTGGATTTTGTGTTAAAAATATACACCTACAATACTGTACAATATAATATTGCAGGGTTGGTCTGTTAGAATAATCCAGAGATCCTGCAAACCTTCAATAAATAAATGTGTTTCCCAACCACTGCCCAAAGCCCAAATTTAAGAATAACAATCTAGCCGTGTGTTACAGAAGCGTTTATAAACATTTTAGGTACCATCAGAGATGAGGAGGAAAGGAGTGCAGAAGAAATGAGGAGGAGAGGGAGAAAGTGTAATGAATACATTTCAGGAATCTAGGTATAAAGTAGTTGTAAAGTGTGTGTATGTAGGAGTGCTCATGCTCATTATTCATTCAGCAGTACTGAAAGCATGTCCCAAAAATGTTTATTAATAGGTATGAACATTATATTAACTACAGAACATTTAGACTTCAAAAAGCTAGCAGTGACTCACATTGCTCTTATGCCATTTTAAGATTATACTATCCAGCTCTAAGTTGCTTTGCTGCACAAAGGTCCTACTTATTGTCTCATGTTGCCTGAAAATTGTTAAAATAGCTAATGAATATTCATTCAAATAAAAACAAAAACGGATAGTGGCGGTTATGGGGAAGGGAGCTCAAGCTTGATACCTCGAGCCTCAAGAACCTCCACTGATAAATAAATAGATCCAGTCGCTTAGATTACATTTGGATTTAACATTAATTAAAGCTCTTGACTCGTATATGCATTATTTAGTTACGTAATTAGCTGACTGCACCACAAACAATTTATACACGGACTCACCTGTCTGATAGCTGCTATGGTATTTTCGGGAGCATCGTGCGCTCCTCCCCGATGGGCCACCACCGACACCCCGCCAGACGTTAGCTTACCGGGTCGCAGCACTTCCCGGGCTCTGCTGGGGTTCACCGGGGAGAAACAGAACGCGACCAGGAAGAGGTAGAGGAGCGCGGTGAGAGCCACAGACCAAACCGCGCTCCTGGTGCAGAGCAAAACAATGACGAACACCGCCGAGAAGCAGGTGAGCCCATCTCCTAACTGCAGCATGCTCCGAACACGATGTGCTCCTAAAATTAAAATACTGCACCCTTCTCTAAACCTCCTCCCTTCCTCTCTCACTCACTCAGACCATGCACCTATGATTGTAGGTTATTAACCGGACCAAACGCACTGACTTCTTCTGTAAAACATTGACCTGCACGATCTACAGCTCTTAATAAACCAATATCACCTCTGCCTTCCCCTAACAGTCTGAACCAGCTTTGGTTTACAATACGCATGCGCACAAGCAGATACCGGCCGGCAGTGCTGTGTCTCAAATGCACCCGTGTTCACTACAGTGTAGAAACATGCGTATTAATAATTAATAATAATTGTTTAACTAAACATCACACCATGTTATGATACATCAGAGAAATAATTAACTACTGTATTAAATACCACAGTAAACATATTTTTGCCACATTATAAGCATACATTACACTCATTACAATTTTATAATAAATTACATTACATTTAGGCCTATGTGTTTTTATATAATGTACTCTAGGCCTAATGTTTAGTTGTATACTGCCTTTAGCTTTGATTATGGTGTTCACTCGTCGTGACATCGTTTTGTCAAGCTGATGCTACATCAAAACATTTATTTCTGTCCAGAGCTGCATTTACTAAGACTTTATTGATGATGCTAGAGTTGAACCCCTCCGTAAAATCTTCTCCAGCACCTCCCAAAGGATTTCAATGGGGTTAAGGTCAGGTCTATGTTATGGCCAGTTCATGCACAATTACTCATTTTCCCTGGTGCATCACTTCACACACCCATCACCCCGGAATAGGGTAGATCTGGACTTCCATCATACCACATGACTTTTTTACATTGCTTCAGAGTCCAATCTTTACGCTAACTAGCAAATTGAAGACTTTTTTCCCTGATTAGCTTTGTTAACAAGTGGTTTACTTATGTCCACACAGCTGTTTAGTCCCAGGCACATTGTGACATAGTGTGTGGAAATGCTCGTACTTTCACTGTTGAGTATAGTCTACTGTTGAGGTTTTGTGATTTTGCTTCACCGAGCAATAAGTGATGCTGACAGTGCACCACTAACCTTCAAGGTATTAATAACAGTTTCCTTACCCAATTCCAGTCATTTCAGTAGTCGTCTTAGTTCTTTTCTTTGCTTGAAGTAGACCAATAATTTCACCTCTCTGAAACAAAACAACATCTTTCCATAACCACGGGATACATCCTCTGACATGGTTTTATGAGTGTTTAAACCTTGAGTGACCTTGTTCAGGGTTATAGAAGATTTCAGATTATGAAAATGAACTTATTTTTGGATGTCAAGAAAAGTTACATCCTAACAGAGATGGCAAGAAAAATAATAAAATTGCTGTTTACATGTATAGTATTTAGAAGTTTCCCTTTTCCAGGTGCCTTGCTTAAGTGACTCATTGGATCTCCTGGGACTTGAACCCTGGACCTTCTGGTTTCCTGTTGGACTGCACTGTGTTACTGCTTAAAATTATAGTGTATAACGGGAAAACGGACATAACTGTACTAATCATGGCTGTTCAAACGTTTATATTGATGAGTTATTGTAGACTACCTAACAGCTACATAAAGTGGAAAACTGACATGAAGCGATAGGTGGTGTACAATAACTCGTCGATATAAACGTTTGAACAGCCATGATAAGTACAGTTATGTCCGTTTTCCCGTTATACCCTATAATATTAATATTATAATAATATATTAACGAGTTATTGTAGACTACCTAATAGCTACATAAAACGGAAAACTGATATGAAGCGTTAGCTGCGACTTTTATTTTGAAACTCCAGTCATTCGGAGATTCACCTTGCAGTTTGGCAGAAATGGTGAGCGATATGTGGAAATAGGTTTATTTTTTTTAATAATCCTGACCATTTTGGTGTATAGTTTATGAACGTGTGGATAGAGTTTATGCTGTATATCTAGCACTGTGAATGTTGTTTATATCTGATGTTGTTTAAGCTTTGCACACAATGCAAGCTAATGTAGCATAGCAAACAAGAGGCATAATAGAAGCTACTAGTTTAGCCTGTCTATTGGGTACACAGGTGATAGAATAACAGAAACAAAACAGTAGAGCTTCTAAACAGTAGAGCCAACATTTCGCTTATTGGAAAGCTCTGAAGTTACTAAATGGCTTGTGGTGGAATGTTGCAACGTCTTCAAGAATAAAATACACATCGATACTGATATTTATCGTTAATCAATCAGGTTATCGATCAGTTAACTTATTATAAATGAAATCAATAACAGTTATATCATCTCTTTTAGTTTGAACAAATACATTCTAACATGAAACGCTGAACTTACAATTTATGTACATGTTCACATTCACATTCACTTCAGTTTATTCATCTAATAAACACCATCCTTATAAACTCACCTGCTACTTTATCAGGTACACCTTGCTAGTACTGGGTTGGACACCCTTTTGCCTTCATAACTGCCTTAAAACATTGCTGGAAACATTGCTCAGAGATTTTCCATATTGACATGCCAGCATCATTGCTGCAGGTTTATTGGCTGCACATCCATGGTGCTCTATGGATTGAGATCTGGCGACTGTGGAGGCCACTTGAGTACAGTGAACTCATTGTCTCGTTCAGGAAACCATTTCTGCTTTCATGTTGGTTATGCCAAATTCTGATGCTACCATCCAAATGTTGCGGCAAATATTGAGAGTCATCATACCAGGCAATATTTGTGTAGTCTGGTAATTGTGTCCTCAGTTGCCTATTTTTAGCTCACAGGACTGGTCCCAGGTGTGGTCTTCTGCTGCTGTAGCCCATCTGCTTCAACGTTCAGCGTGTTCTGTCTTCAGAGATGCTCTTCTGCATACCTCAGTTGTATCGAGTGCTTATTTACATTAACATTTACAGCATTTAGCAGACGCCCTTATCCAGAGCGACTTACAATTGATACAGTCTTACAATCCAAGCAATTGTGGGTTAAGGGCCTTGCTCAAGGACCCAACAGTGGCAGCTTGGCAGAGCATTTGAACCCTGGACCTTCTGATCCAGAGTCCAGTACCTTAACCGCGAGGTTACCACAGTCCATTTGTTATTTGAGTTACTGTTGCCTTTCTGTCAGCTCGAACCAGTCTGGCCATTCTACTCTGAACTTGGGCATCAACAAGGCACTTTCGCCCAGAGAACTGCCCTCACTGGATGTTTTCTCTTTTTTGGATCATTCTCTGTAAACCCTAGAAGTGGCAGTGTGTGAAAACTCCCATAGATCAGCAGTATTTTTGTAATCCCGGACTGGATTGATGTTTCATGGTATCATGGTATCACAAAAATGGCTTTTGTGACAATTATGAAGCTCGTTCTTATATCTAACGATCTAAGTTTGGTTGATGATCTGCTTTTTTCTTTTCAGCTCAGATCACCGCGCCTGATCTGCTCGACCTTCTCTTTAGGATCCAGAATCCACCGTCCTCTGGTTCTCCACCGGCTCCTCCTCCACTCTCAGACAAGAACGTGGACCAGTAGGTGGATTTTGGGAGCTCGTTGCCCGCCAAAACCTCTGTCACTTTATCCATCACAGCATCAAGCTTGCTTATCATGTTCCGATCTGACCTCGCAGAAGTACACCTTAATTTACTCTTTCCCCGGTATCAGAGTTCTACGAGCACTCTCCAGACTTAAACTCGCCCAGACAGCCATCACCATGGTCCTCTTGCCCACTGTCTCGTTCTTCTACCTGCAGGGCCACGCTTCGTTCTCCATGCTCACGTACAGCACGGCCATCGCCGTGTTCGCCGGCATCATGCTCTATACCATCAGCTTCTACGTCCAGCGAGTGGTGGGTATGATATACTTGGACTCCGAACATACCACACTGAAGGTGGCGCACCTAACGTTCTGGGGCCACAGGAGGGACATGTACCTGCCCGTCTCAGACGTCATGACTCTGGGAGACACGGGCGACACTCCGGGTGAGATCATCCTGAGGCTGAAGCGCTACAGCTCCCTCGAAACGCTTTACTTCTCCACCAGGCTGGGGCACGTCGTCAATAGGAAGGCCTTCGATAAAATCTTTGGGACACTCTGATTAATATCGCTGTTGAACATGTATGTAAATATTAAATAAAGATTTCAATAAAAGATGTTCAGCTGGTGATTATAAACACGAGTTTCTAATTTTAGCGCTTCGGACTAAAATACGCTGTTGCGGATTGCAAACACCAGAGGGCAGCAAATACTGACTATTCGCACGTCAGTTTGGATTCTGCATATAAACAGTTGATATTTATATATTTTGAGTTTTCGAGCTTGCTCTTATTGTCTGTTGTAAGTAGTATTTTTAGAGAGCTGAATATAATTAGGAGTAAAATAATATGATAACGTGCAATAGGCATTAAATCCATGTCATAAATAACTTGTGGAGCGATTTAGACATGCAGTATGCTTTTCTGTTGCTGTATCATTTTGATTTACTTATCTCTGTTCAATAAACATTTCTTATTGCATTTACTGTGAGATATCTGAGATCCTAAATCATTACAGTAATTCTTAATAAATCACTCAACTCCCACTAAATATACAGGGTATTTCCCTGTACTTCCACTAGAGGGAAACAAATCGCATGTTCAGCCTAGTGCAATAGCGCTTTATTAAGAAAAAAAGCAGTCAAATTATTTAAAAACCTGACGTGTAATTAGTGCATATCATTGTTTCTTGTGTTTATGGTGCATTCTACCATCCTAAAAAATCAAGCAACGATATATTATTGTGGTTATAATGTATATAATATATAATTTGACTCCTTGCATCTTATCCTGCATGTTCGTAGGCTAAATTTTTATCTTGTGTTAAAGCGCATCCAGAACTGCTACTTAACGCCGTTGTGCTCTATGCAATGACAATAAAGGAGTCTTATCTTACACAAAATACAAGTCAAACTGATGACTTGGTTTTAGTGACAGACAACATATTATTTTATAATGTCATAACTATTAAAACAGGACTGGTTTTCTGCACATTTCACTAAGGGCTCTCGGTTTTCTCAGGCAAAAATTATTCTTTGTTATTTTGTTTACCAGTAATCAATTCACTAATTACCGGAAGTGTAAATCCAGATTCTGTATGGCTATGATATAACACTACAAAAAAGCAACTCATTATTGTTTGTTTTTAAGGTATTTTCTATCGTCCTAATAAAACCGAAAAGAGAACACAGTAATTGTAAATGTCCTTATATTCTGAATAGGATTAAAGGTATATGACATTTAACGACCATCTGATTAATGTCTGTTTGCTTTTATGATGGAGATCCTAACAATCATGTCAAATTGTAATAGGAAATAAAAAATAATAATTCCAGACGGCTGTAAACAGGCGGCTGTAAACAGCTGGCCAAATTAAAAAGGTTTAGGATGTCTGTCAACTATTATTTATATCATGTTCTGTTCATGAATAATGGTTACATTGAAATAACTATGTGCATAAGAAGCAACTATGTAATGGTCTGTGTTTCGCATGGATACTTTTAGGTGTCGGTATTCCCTGTCAAGGACGTTAAATGGAAATGTTTGTAGTTAGCATTACAAGCCTGTGCTAGCTTCACCTACATATTGGCTACCTAGAAGTAGCGAGCAACGGTCATTTAACCACTGTGGCTTCCTACTAGTAGCGCCTGTTGGATTTACCTACTTAAAGTTTAAAGTGTTTAAAGGGTGATATTGCTTTAGGTGTTCTGGAAATTAGTGTCTTTTCAAGTGGACTCACTCCCTCTTAGTTGTGTGCAGAGAGGTATGTATATTCATATTCATGTATACTCATATTCAACAACCATTTTCATAAATGATCTGTCTCATAACGTAATGTGGTAGTTAAAACGGCACAGACCTGTATAATCTGAATGAGTTGAATAAGATTCCATGTTCCTACATAGCATCTGATTGGTTTGTGGAATAAACAAGAGCTAATTATTGGGATTTGGCTTTAACACGGCTCTAGTTTACATAAAACATCTAAGCATTTTCAATCTAATTGTTGCATCTTGAGCCGTTGTGCACTGCAAATAGACCTGTTGATTTGTCGCCCTCTAGTGTTAACACACGATCGGCACACACTTCCATTCTCTATATTGAGGATTTTCCTAAATCTGGGACTTTCACAGTGTCCTGAAACATCACCTGGTTACTTTAGTCTGATACAATCCTCAATTTTTCGTTTTTGTGAAACGGGTCATACGTGAGGCCCATACTCTACACACCTTCAGATCAGGCCCTCAGATCAGCAGAAACAAAGAGCTGGAAGCCAGAAATGTCCGAGTATTGAAGGCGCTGCGGTGCTTTAATACTCCCGCGGGTGCTGATGGATCACTGGGCCAATAGGAAGTGAACTTTTACTCGCTCGAGGAAGAACTTCCTTTGATCAACAATATTGTGTTGACCTTCAGCGCAGCGCCATACTGCTTTATATTCAATGCAATTTCCTGTATTTATGTGGACCAACATTTTTGGCACTCCAAACCCATTACAAGATTGGACTGTGTGTGTGTTGGCCTGTGGTATGAAAACACACACATGATGCCACACTGTGTTTTTTCCTAGCAACGATAGTATACAAATTTCATACAGTTGTTTATTTTTAACTTGCAGAACTTAAAGTAGAACAAAGTTTATGTAGTGCTGGATAAATTAAATAATACACTCTCTGGAGGAGAAAATTTCCATACCACACAAATTATTATTATTAATGCTTTTATTGTCATTGCTCCTGGCCAAGGTGGTGGCGATCTGGCGTTTATTCTAGAGAACCCACAGCTCAGTAGTAAGCTTACCTTCGGTATGCCAGTCCCTTGGGATGCCAGTTAGAAGTTTGAAGGCAGTACTGGATCACCATGGACCACTGTGCCATCCCAGCACCCACAATTAGATGAATCATTACAAAATAAATTAAATTCTGACACTTTACGAAAACAAGTGAATTAGAATTAGAATCACTTATTACTTATCACTAACTAATGATAGAATACACACTTTCACACTCACACCTCGCTGTATTAAACCTGATATTCTGTGTGCCTTCATGTTATAGGATTTTTCCCCGTTGCTTTCCTCTGTGAGGGTAAATTAAATAATAATCTAATTTTCTCACTACATTTTATAAACCACTTTAAATAAACATGAGCCGATACCTGAGCTGTGTCACTCTGTATGAGGTGTGCAGGACATCACAGGTGAACACAAACCTCACTCTGCAGGGGGTAAAGATAACGGAAAGAGAGAGGTAAAATTTCGGCACCCCTGATCACATCAAACGAAGTTACACAACCTCTGTAGAAAGTAAAGAGATCCAATTTTAATGTGTACAGTTTAAAGCACATGTGGCTTATTCTGGTACTAAACTCTATTTAGCACAGTTTATGACATCTATATTAAATTTAAAAATGACTTTATTGACATATATATTTACACTCGCATACAGTGCAATGAAATTCTTCTTACATTTACAGCATTTAGCAGATGCCCTTATCCAGAGCGACTTACAATTGGTACAGTCTTACAATCCAAGCAATTGTGGGTTAAGGGCCTTGCTCAAGGACCCAACAGTGGCAGCTTGGCAGAAGCGGGATTTGAACCCTGGACCTTCTGGTCCATAAGCCAGTACCTTAACCACTAGGCTACCACTGTCTTCTCGCATATTCCTGCTTGTTACCAAGTTGAGGGTCACAACAAAGGTCAACCACACAATATGGCATCCCTGGAGCAGAAGTAAAGGCTAGGTATTTTGCTCAAGAGCCCACCAGGGGAAGATGATGGGATTGAACCCTGAACCTTTCCATCCTTAGCCCAGAGCCCTAACCTATGGACTAGAGTTTACCTGATAATAGTTCTCAAAATTAGCACAACGTTTCTACTGTAAAAATATATATTTAATTGTGTCTTTCCTAATGAGAGGTATACAAGTGTTGCCTATATTTAAGATGTGCTTTGCTTATTTTATTTGGTGAATAACTGAAGCATCCAAGGTTGAAATCTGGGAAGCCAACAAGCCACTGTTTGTTCCCTCTGAATGCTTATTACGTCTTGAATAGTTTTAAGAATTTGCTCGAAAGCCAAAGAACTTATTTGTGCCAGCAATTCAGATGAAGATAAAACCATTTTTAAAATAGTCATTGTTACAGGGTTCTGATCGATGTTGGTATGACCTGGACATCAGAATGTTTAATGCTGATTAGTGTACAGAACAGGAAGGCAAAAGCTAATACAGCCGCTCCACCCGGGCCTGAGTAATCGGAAGCAGACTCGGCGTGGCGCTAAGGAGGAAATGTCCAAATAACAAAGAGAGGAATGTGTTCACGCCAGGCCTCTGCCTGCCGTCCTCCTTATTACTGCGGGCAGGTGGGCGAGGGAGGGATGGAGCACGCCTGATTCAGCGGTGCTAACCTGAGCAAAACAATAGAGCCCTATCGGACTCGGTGGTGCCTGGAAGACGAAGCGTCCCAACAGGCTGAGTCCTACAATGGCTCGTCAGGCGCCAGGTGACTAAACAGACTACAAATACACAAGTTATTTGTTTACATCACCTGCATAAAATGTCCTAGAAACCCCCTTAAAACAACAACAAGCTTCTGATTAAACCTGATCCAGCTCTCCAATGAGTGAGCTTCATGCAGCTATGCTTACATGCAGCTCAGTAATCTGCTAATAAGCAGTAATAATAATAAAAGCCTTTATGAGAATGAAGAAATCAGCTATGTAGAGGAATAAACAAAGTAATGTTTTATATCTGATCGTTTTAACAGTCATGTTTACAGGTCACTCTGCAATGGACTGGTCCTGTCCGGGGTGTATACCTGCCTGTGCTCGGGGAATTTCAGGATAGGAACCAAACTGGTTTTGAGTAATAGCTGAACATTCTGGCTTTGTGTTGTTTATTAAAGACATACTTTTTTTGCATTTGCATTTCTAAAACAAATACCAGCACAAGTCTAAAATGACAAGTAGTCTGCTGTTAAAGGTGAGTGTTTACAGACCTTAATGATCTGTTGGACCTGAAAGGAAATATGGCCCCAACAGGAGAGCTGTCAAATGATACAATGGTTATAAAATTCCATCAAGAAGGAAATTCTTAAAATGGGAAGGTTATAAAAGGAAAACCTTCCCAAGGAAGACGTCAAAGCATCAGGATAGAAAACTCAAAGCAATATGCCTTGAAAATAGACAATGAACAACAAAACAAATGGGCAGAAACAGGAGTTTTGTTTTGTGCTAGAACATGAATAAGAAATTGGCTGAATGAAATAGGATTTACTTATAGAAAAGCCAAACGAAAACAAGGTTACAGTGGGGTAAAGAGAAGCGTCATGGAGTGTTGATGTCTGGATGAAAGTGATATTCAGCAGTGAATCACCAGTCTGCATTGGCCAAGGAGAAAATGCTGAAAAATGAATGAAATTAATGAATGAAATTTATAAAGATGACTCCCTGACGAAAACAATCAATTTATGAGATGGTGTTGCATGACAGCTAAAGGACGAGGATAGATGGCAATCATTACCCCAGCAGTCAGTGTATTTTGGTTATGTTTCTCATTCCATTCAGAGAAAATAGTCGTTTTTCAGGATGCTAATGCATCTTGCAATAAAGCTTTTCTTCAACAAAGGTAGATCAACTCAATGACGTAGTCAACAAACAGTCCAGACCTCGACCCGACTGAAAATTTATGGCGGAAAAAAGGTCCATGAAAAAACTCCATCCTGCAAAGTTGATCTGTGAACCACTATTCCAGAAGGTTTACTCTGGGATCTAATCACTGAGTCACTGAGTCCAGTGATTTAGTGTAAAGGGAGAACAGGAGTGGACCGAGAGCTGATCCCTGAGGAACTCCCGTAGTAAGATAGTGAGATGATGACAGTGAACCTCGCCATGCCACCTGATAGGATCGCCCTTGTACATAGCAGGGGAAACAAGCCAATGCATGACAGGATTGCCCAAGTTAGGAAGAGTGGAGATGAGACTCACAATTTCAATGATTCACAATTTCAAATGCAGCAGCCAGATCTAGATATGTAAGTACTGAAGACATGATGTTTTCCTTGGGTCTATGCGATGCTTCAGTTCCTGCGAGGAGTTTCTATAGAATGACCCACCTCGTAACCCGACTGAACATAACAAATCTGTTTAATGTAGATCAGAACAGATTCAGCTGGGAAGCCAAATGTCCATCTGTAAATACAACCTGAGATCACTTTGCTGTGCAATTAGCGAATGTAATGGAGCGTGTAAGTATCTGTGGGGAAATCACTGAAAGCTCTCTGTTCTGCCAAGGCAAAGTTTTTATTAATACTCTGCGCTGTAGAGTCGTGACGTAGGTGAGACAGATTTGTGAATTACAGAATCGCGAAAGCAGTAATGAAACAACGATCTGCAGATGGAACCAGAGCCTGTGCTCTAATCAATATGTTATTAAAAATATATGATTGACAACAAATCATTTTTATGCTTGTCCCTTCATTTTGAGGGACTTTAATGCATGAATTACGCCTAAATTAAACGTTCTTGATGTTTATAAGCCTGTTTTCTCATTAGAATTCTTAACACCATCCAACTGAAGCAGGGTTAAATATGCAAATATTTTGTTGATTTTCTAAAGGAAAAAATCTATTGCAGGGGCAAATTTACAGTATGTGCCATATTTTGCCCCATTTTAATGGATCATTAGAGTCAAGAGAGTCAAAAGCACTCGTGGACCATCTGGAAATTGAGCCATAAGTTTTTGCACATGCCAGATTTTATATTTAATTCTTTCACTCTTATGTAAACTGTATGCAAAAAATGTGCAGAAGTAAGTGAATATATTTAATGCAACAAATTTCTAAGCAGTAATGAATTACTTGGACATTTACATGCAGGCTTATTAAAAAGTTTGGGCACCCCTGGTCATGTTTAGAGTCTATAAAAAAGTGTGTCCTTCGAAGACTGCATAGTCTGTGGCGAAGGCCGAACCGAAACGAGATGGTCTGCTCTATGGATGCACGATACAACCCCTGAATTGGGGCACAGCTGTAGTTTAATGGTTAAGCTATTGGACTATTAACCAGCTCATTGGGGGTTCAAGTCTTGGCTCCTAAAAAGCTGGCACAGTTGGGCTCTTAAGTAAGGTTTGTAATCCTGAAGTGTTTGGAGTGTGCACTGTATAAGCGAACCTGCTAAATGCATAATTTACAAACCTGTACCTGATCTAGCACAGGTTTTGTTCTTAAACATTTCTAGAACTGCTATATTTTTCTCTTCTCTGTGTAGGAATTTCCACTTCTTTCTCCAGAGAAAATGTTCACTCAGGAATCTGAACACTGAAAGCCTTGTTTTATGATGTATAATTTATCTGCTATAAAGCATTAATCATGACATATCAGATCCAATAAATCATATTTCATAGTTGGTCCTTAAAAGGATATTCTAATCAGGTTCAACGGGGCAGATGGGAGACTCTGAGTGGCACTGAGGTTAGGTCATAAATATCCTCACGTTTGGTCTGCACTGGGAAACTGTACATGCTTTATTTGGAAGCTTGAGAATTAGTAAGAATAGCAACCCGGGACACCGGTGTGATGTGCATTCTCATGCACTTCACTTTACTTCTCATTCTCATGTCTGTCCACCGCTGTGAGAATTGATGAGTTTCTAATATACATACGTACATTTTATTTGTAGACCTGCACTTTCTCACAGATGTACAGTATTGCGCAAAAGTCTTAGATTTAGCCATGGTATGATGACCATATATAATTATTTCTCAGTCTCTTTATTTGTATACAGTATTAAAAATAGTGGAAAAATCAGGAAAACAGAGCTTCTATAGGCTACAGTGGCAAGTATTTAGTGTGAGCTTGCCTTACATTTGAGCAGTAGCAGAATCTGGCAGCTCCATTGGGATTTCAAGTTGACCCTTCTACAGTCCAAAGAAGCTTTATCGGGAATGGACTTTTTGGAAGGGTAGCAGCCAAGAAACCACTTTTCAGAAGGGGAACAGGGTGAAAAGACTATATGCTAAATGCTAAAGCTGTATGCTAAAGCTCGCAAAGATTGGAATGAAGATCAATGGAAAGAGTGTTACGGAGTGACGAATCCAAGTTTTAAATTTTTGCATCCAGTCGTCGACAATGTGTTATACAGTGGGGCAAAAATTGTACAAGTTTTCCTACTTAGAAAGATAAGAGAGGTCTGTAATTTTCATCATAAGTACACTTCAACTATGAGAGACAAAATGAGAAAAAATCCAGGAAATCACATTGTAGGATTTTTAAAGAATTTAATTGTAAATCATGGTGGAAAATAAGTATTTGGTCACCCACAAACAAGAAAGATTTCTGGCGCTCACAGACCTGTAACTTCTTTAAGAAGCTCTTCTGTCCCCCACTTTTAATGGCACCCGTTTGACCTGGTTATCTGTATAAAAGACACCTGTCCACAGCCTCAAGCAGTCAGACTCCAAACTCAACCATGGCCAAGACCAAAGAGCTGTCGAAGGACACCAGGAAGAAAATTGTAGACCTGCAGCAGACTGGGAAGAGTGAATCTACAATAGGCAAGCAAGATGGTGTGAATAAATCAACTGTGGGAGCAATTGTAAGAAAATGGAAGACATACAAGACATTGATAGTCTCCCTCGATCTGGGACCCCACACAAGATCTCATCCCAAATCATGATCATGGGTCAAAATGATCATAAGAACAGTGGGCAAAAATCCCAGAACTACACCTGATGGATGACCTGCAGAGAGCTGGGACCAAAGTAACAAAGGCTACCATCAGTAACACACTACGCTGAGAGGGACTCAGATCCTGCAGTGCCAGGCGTGTCCCCCTGCTTAAGCTAGTGCATGTCCAGGCCCATCTGAAGTTTGCCAGAGAGCATATGGATGATCAAGAAGAGAATTTGGAGAATATCATGTGCTCAGATGAAACCAAAATAGAACTTTTTGGTAAAAACTCAACTCGTGTTTGGAGGAAGAAGAATGCTGAGTTGCATCCCAAGAACACCATACCTACTGTGAAGCATGGGGGTGGAAACATCATGCTTTGGGCTGTCTTTCTGCAAAGGGGACAGGATGACTGATCCGTGTTAAGGGAAGAATGAACGGGGCCATGTATCATGAGATTTTAAGCCAAAAACTCCTTCCATCAGTGAGAGCATTGAAGATGGAACGTGGCTGGGTCTTCCAGCATGACAATGATCCCAAACACACCGCTCGGGCAACGAAGGAGTGGTAAAAAGCATTTCAAGGTCCTGTAGTGGCCTAGCCAGTCTCCAGACCTCAACCCCATAGAAAATTTGTGGAGGGAGTTGAAGGTCCGTGTCAAGTGACAGCCCCAAAACATCACTGCACTAGAGGAGATGTGCATGGAGGAATGGGCCAAAATACCAGCTACAGTGTGTGCAAACCTGGTGAAGACTTACAGGTAACGTTTGACCTCTGTCATTGCCAACAAAGGTTATGTTTGTAGTAGTATTGAGTTGAACTTTTGTTATTGACAAAATACTTATTTTCCACCATAATTTACAATTAAATTCTTTAAAAATCCTACAATGTGATTTTTTTTTCTCACTTGGTCTCTCATAGTTGAAGTGTACCTATGATGAAAATTACAGACATCACTCATCTTTCTAAGTAGGAGAACTTGCACAATCAGTGGCTGACTAGATACTTTTTTGCCTCACTGTATATGGTCATTATAGCAACAACAAATTTGGCCTAAGACTTTTGCACAGTGCTGTATTTTAAACTTACATTACATTACATTAGATGCATTAATTTTGATTTCTATGTTATTTGATGTTGCAATTCCAGTGTTTACGAAATGACTAGAAAGAAGTGTACAATACATAAAATGTACATATTTATGTGGAATTTTATAGGAACCCACAGAAAACATTTATGGCCCCAAAAAAGCATTCGGCATATGCTGGCTGATGAGGGAGGCAAGACTGTCAGCAAGAGATGGTAATGGAAATGGTAAAATGAAACTTGGCCTCACCAGTGAGCCCCTTGTGGCTTAAGGGGCTTTGCAGAACTTAGATATTCCAAATTTCTGTCAGTCTGCTCACATACATAATTAATGGATGCTTTCCATTCTTCGAGTGCCAATGCTATGTCCAGAAACTCACAACTTATGAGAATAGAAGGCTATGGAGATGGAAAAAGAGAAGGCTATGTGATGGAGTCTGGGTGAGTGGTGTCTTTGAAGACCTGGAAGTAGTGTTGTAGTACTCGAGTACAGTCTTGAACTCATTTGGACTCGATCTCGGGGTAAGGTGGACTCAAAAATTGTTGTCGAGACCAGCTGAGTCCACTGCGTCTGTCTGAGGAAACGTTATTTACAAACTGAACTTTTTTTCTGTCGTCATTGAAAATCAGCAAACAGAGGAAAAACAAGTTACTGCTCTTATGTTGCTCTCATCTTGGTCTCAGCCTCTTCTGGTCTTGGTCTTGACTCAGACTCGACTACTAAAAGTCTTGGTCCTGACTCAGACTCGGCTCTAGCGGTCTTAACTACAATGCTATCTGGAAGGCTGAACCCGCCTTGGGAAACCAGAGACGAGTGTGTGCTTTACCCCAAAGAAGGTTTGTGAGGGGCATGGCGATAGGCCCAAATTGAGAATGAAGCCTTGATAGAAACTAGCGAACCCAATGAAGTGCTAGAAGTCTTTAATGGTATTTAGAGTAGGTCAATTCAGGTCGGCAATTGGGGTGGATTTGGAATGGAAGGAGCACTTACTAACGCTTAGCTTATGGTGTAGGAGATGCTTCAGTACTTGGTGCACATGTGAGCAATAAGTAGGCAGACTGAGGGAGTAGATGAGGATCTAATCTAAATAGGCCAGCAAGAAACGTCCCAGCATGTCTAGGAGGACGTTGATGAAAGTTTGGAAGACGGAGGGTGCATTAGCGAAGCCGAAGGGCATCACCAGATATTCCTAATGGCCTAAAAAAACCTCTCTTCCATTTGTACGTATGGTATTAAAAGTCTTAGGCCATCATTAGATTTGTTGTTTTAGCAATGGTATAAGGACCATATATAATATATTGTTGACGACTGGACCCAAAAATGTCAAACTTGGATTCATCACTCCATAATACTCTTTTCCACTGATATTCATTTTGATCTTTGTTAACTGTAGCATATCTTAGCCTTTTCACCTCGTTCCCCTTCCAAGAAAGTGGTTTCCTGGCTATATTTTTAAAAGACCATTCCTAATCAAGCTTCTTCAGACTGTAAAATGGTCAACGTGGAATTCTGATGAAGCTGCTAGATTCTGCTATTGTAGTGTAAGGGGAGGTCAAACTAAACACTTGCCACTGTAGCCTATAGAAGCTGTTGTTTTCTCTTTTTCCATTTTTTTAATACTGCATACAAATCTTCTGTATTTTCTGGTTGTGTTTCTAATAAATAGACTTAGAAATAATTATATATGGTCATTATACCATTGCTAAAACAGTGGTATGTCTAATCGAATGGTGACCTAAGACTTTTGCACAGTACTGTAAATCTAGCTTGGTTTACCATTTGCCACCCACAGCTCCAACTCCAATGCTGCACGAACCAAGGGAAGAAGACCATATATCTTGGTTACATGATTAAGACCATAGCAGTCAATACAGGCCTGGAGCCAGGACTCACACTTGGGGATGAATAAAATCCAGCTGACACTGGGTAAGTAGATGGTCAAATAATCCCCTGAGAAAGGGTCTCAGAAACATATTTACGCATGGTCCTATATTCAGTGGGTCAGAGGGGATAAATTCCTGTCTTGGGAAGAGTGACTCTGTTCACCAGCCCTATAGAACAATCATATGGACGATGCCACGGGAGACCAAAGGCGGGGGCATTGCTGAAGATGAGGGCGAGATCAGCCTAAATCTGTGGGACATTTAATGGGAACAGTTTAAACAAGGGTGGAAGTTTGGAGAGTGTCCCAATGAAGAAGAGGATGGTGCAGAGAGAGTTGGATGCAGGCATCAGACTAGTGAAGAAGCTCATCAGGAGATCAGAGGATCCTGAACTTTTAGCCATGGTAGTTAGAAGATGGGGTTAGACAAAGGCTCGGAAGAAAGGAAATCCTCTCTGAATGGAGAGGCACTGATTGACATATGGTGATGCCGAGTGACGCATGAGCACTGCCTAAGCCCACTGGGCACCCATCAACAGCTGTGACTGCTGTGATCCCATTCCAGGAATGGGATCTTTCATAAAGCCACCAATTTAATATCCAAAATAGATGCCCTCCAAGCTTGGGTCAATCAGAATTGGAACAAGGAAGGGGAGAGGGAGATCGGCATACCAGCATGATAGCTTAGACTGAGTTTTGGGGTGCATACTGTAGCAAACAGCACAAAGCAGCGCTGAATTGTTCCAGACACGCTCTGCATCTAGGGAGCAGCGCCCCAGCTCATGGTCCGCTACAGAATACAGGACCTGGGTTTGCGTGGGTGATTAAATACACTCTGGAATGCAGACAAAAGGAGTTAATAATTCTCAGATACCCAGGTGAGGGCATGCCCCATTAAATACAGGTGAGTGATGAACGATAATGAGGGGCAGCTGCAGGGATGAATAGGCAGGTGAATCAGAGCATGGAGAAGGAGGTGTGTGATTGAGTGTCAGAGGGCAGGCTACTGGCTGGGATGCATATTTCCTCTGTTATGAAGCTCTTAGTATTTATTGTATGTGCACTTAAGTGTTAAAATAAGGACTTAGATATAATAAGGACTTATTAAATAAGTATTTAAATAAGGTCTTTGGTTTAACAGGCTCTTCTTTAAGTCTCAGTAAGTTTTCAGATTACTTAGGTGCTTGGACTGCAGCTCCTTCAACTGTTTGTGCATTTTGTAAGAATGGATAAGAGCATTTATGAAATAACTACCACTACTACTAATAATAATAATATATGTTCTTTGCTGGACTGTTTTCCGTGTTCTGCTGGAAAGCACAAACACAGACAACAAACCCACAGCATATCAAAATTAGCAATGCATTTACTAATGCTGCAATAAATTCTAGTTTGAGCTCCAAATAAATGTACGGATCTCTTTTTGATGAGGTATCTAATGAGAAATGTGGGCTGACATGTAGAATTGCCAAAGCTGTAAGACATAATGCACGTTCTCTTGACCCTTTAGCTCTGATTTCAATATTTCAAAGGTTTCAGAGCTTCAGAGTAAACAGACTTTAAGGCTCTGAATGTCCTGAACCTGGAGTCTGTCTCGATGGGGGGGCTCAGTGTCAATACACTCAGTCTGGGGCTGAAAATACCCTCATCAAGCCAAACACACACACACACGATGGTGGAGGAGTGACCTGTGCTCAGTATTACCCCTGTTCTCCTACTTTCTCTCGAGTGTATTCGATTTGTGGTGCTTTGTTTGGGGTAACGTGGGGATTTCTCACTGATTCAACTCCTGCTGCTAATCTCTGATCAACAATACACAATTAAACAATGGTGGCGACTACTGAATTCCCCAACAGCACCCCCCCTCCCACACACACACCCAAACACACCCTGTACTAGTGTACATCACCATGTAAGTATTACTGTGTGTGTGTGTGTGTGTGAGCCCCCTGAGGATTCCTGCACTGCACCATACAATACAGTCATATTTTTCTGTTTACGTTGCACTCTTGTTGTAAAGTCACTGCATGCATCATCGCACAGCTATTGTGTTCAGCATTGAAACAGCTTCCTAAAATACAGAGGGATTAGAAATAGCCCGCAGTTTAGCTCAGGAATGTATGTGTGTGTGTGTATATACGTGTAAGTATGCTGGCGCTGAAATGCTGAAATAATGGGTCTACACCCCGGTGACATATTACGCACACTTACACATTCTGAAGCTTGTGTTGATACATTTGTAATATTTCCCACCCATGATGAATAACGTACTCTATACGTGCTGATGAAGAACAGATGAAGGCACGGAGGGGTTATACTGATATGAAAAATGAATTATTGTTTCGTTTCAGCGCAGCCAAGAGACATTTATTAATCGCTAACAAAATGTAGCAGAAATGCTACATGGGAAAATATAAAATTTACATATAATGTAGGACTAGGGTAGTGTATTATTCCGTGTGCATACACTGTACTATATACACACCACCTGTTTACTTAATCATTCATTCAGTCATGTTCAGTATGCACTTTACACTGGTGAGAGTGGTGCACAATCCTTATAAACTTAGCATCCACATACTGTGTGCATGTTTTTGGAAGCTTTTCGCCATAGGGACACAAGGAGAACATATCAAACTCTACACAGACCATAATCA